>CANNZV010001858.1:0-126017 GCA_947561585.1 Caprella mutica | reverse complement strand
AACCAATGTTATTTTGTACATCAAAACAAAAATGAATAAAATTATAAAAAGAAAATATCGCAAAAATTGTATTGAACCAATTTTTATTAATTTTATAGCTCATTTCATTTTATTTATGTAAAACTTTTTATTTCAGTTTTTACGTGCCGTGTCTTTTACAGTGACAGAATATGATCAAAATACATAAATAAATGTTAAAGTGATTCAAACCATTAACTCTATTACTACCAACCAGTCAATGTGACTGCTTTTGAATTTTCAAACATATGTAATGTATCTCATATAATATTATTGGTAGGTAGGGTAAGTTACGAATTATCGGTCAGTACTACATCTTCGGTCATATAAGAAAAAACAATATAAAAATTGTTATTAGGCAGCACTGTGTAATAATAATAATTTTTATATTGTTTTTTCTTATATGACCGAAGATGTGGAACTGACCGATAATTCGTAACTTACTCTTAATTATTTTTAGTAATAACGAAACATTTCCGACAATATCTCTTTACACTAAAAAAATTACAATGTCAAGTATCTACCAATATTAGTTAATGAGATACAAATGTTTGAGAAGTAAAAAGCAGTCAATTTGACTGTTTGGTAGTTTAAACCAGTAAACTATCGCTTTACTATCAATTACTATTAATTTCATTTATTATATAGTAAAGGAGTTTTAAGTGAAAGTTTTTTTTCATTTTCCCATCTTTATCCTCTTCACTTTTTCTAAAATTGAAAATTGAAATTAAATAGTAGAGCATTTTAATTAGTAACCCTGTTTACTTTACTTTTTATTCCTATTCATTTTAATAATTATCTATAATCAAACTGCCGCAGCTCTTCGGTCTTGCTTTTAGAGTAAAAACAACCAACCCTAGTGAAATAATAATTATAATTATATCATTTTTTCTTAAATGACCGAAGATGTGGTACCGACCGATAATTCGGAACTTACCCTAGGTAATGTAATAGTATTATAAATTATTTATATTTACTATTCAGTGACCAGTCTAGCAGTAACTCCGTGAAGGGAGGAGGTTATAGTGTCTGCGATCGCTCACGATTGTTCACTGAACTAACGATCCTGTTAACAGAAAATGTATAATAGATTTACAATATAGAAAGGGTAAATCCCGAGTTATCGGACTGTACCACTATTTTTAGATCCTTTGAGTAAAAATGCATAATTTTATTATTGTTTCACACGTTATTGTTTATACTTTTTTCATATATAAATTTAAAACTTAAACGTGGTACTGTCCGATAACTTGGGACTTACCCTTTAGGTTTATATGTAATTTATTATAAATAGGTCGCTTTGATTAAGTATTAAGATTAATTGTAGGATTTTTAAAGTGGATTTTTTCCCTAATTAAAAAACAAAAATGATCGAATAATTAAATTTGTATTAAATATATTAACTGCGATATATATTTATAAAGTTACAGTCTATTTTTCAACGTAAATACTATGATTATTTCTTGAAAAACTTAGTACCTAATTAATAATTTCTTTTGACGGAAACACTTTCTCATATTTAATAAGTATACCTACAAATTTTAATAGAAAATTTGATATTTCTTCCAAATAGTTATTTTAATTGATATTTACAATTCTGATATATTAGGCTTGAATAGGATAGATTTCGAGTTATAGGACAGTTTCACATTTTCGATGATATGAGAGAAAAATATTGTGTAATTTTTCATATAATATATTTTAATTAGTAAAATAAAATATAAACCAATAAATAATAATAATCATAATTATTTTCTTATATGATCGGAAATGAGGAACTGTACAATAACTCGAAACTTACCCAAATTAATTTTCATTAATTTGTTAGCCTAGCCATAAATTTAAAAAAAGTCGATAAAAATTCTTCGAGAAATAATTTTGATTGTGTATAGTATCGTCATGGAAGACGATGATCCACAAAACATTTAAATATCTGACGAATCCTGACGAAGAAATACGATAAATTTGAATATCTGACAAAATCTGCTTCTCCCTTTGATTTCACAATCGAATAAAATAGTTAGAAATGTGACGATTGAAATATTCCTATTAGGTGTTCCTAATACTTTTACGGAGGATGAAAACCGTTACTTGACGATTATTACTGTGACGATAATTACTGTTGACGATTATTATTGTGACGATTATTACTGTGACGATTATTACTGTGACGATTGTTTCTGTTGACGATTATTTCTGTTGACGATTATTACTGTTGGTGATTAGGTTTGGTGATTACTGTTGACGATTACTGTTGTCATAAATAAGGGCGAGTGCTGGCTATTAGCTCCTGTGAAAGAGCGTAATGAGCGAAGTTAAATATCACGCTATTGCGCTCACTTTGTGGGTTAAGTTATACTCTCATAACAGTTAGGCTGTTAGTGAGTCAAACAAGTGGACTCTTTGACTCAGCAAATGAGTCAAACATTCTGAGTCAACAAATGAGTCAGAGTTGCAAATCAATCCCACTTAACAATTTTTAGTTAGAAGCAAATTCATTGGAACAAAAAAAATCTGTGGAATTTATAATTAGAAATAATGAATGTTCCACAATTGTGCTTACATTAATAAAGTTTGTAATTTATATTTCTATGAAAATAATTATATTAATTTCCGTATCTGAATATTAAATCTTCTAAAATTAAATATATAATTAATTCTCTCAATTAAGAGAATATAATTAATTAACTCAATTCGAAAAGAATATGAAACGATTAGATCAGTAGGTAAATAAAACTAATTGACTATGACATAATTACGTATATAAAATAATTACGTTTATAAAATAATTACGTTTATAAAATATTTACGTATATAAAATAATTACGTATCTAAAATATTTACGTATATAAAATAATTACGTTTTTAAAATAATTACGTTTATAAAATAATTACGTTTATAAAATATTTACGTATATAAAATAATTACGTTTTTAAAATATTTACGTTTATTAAATATTTACGTATTTGGCATGATTAATTTATGAAATCTCGAGATTGCTTTAAAATCAGTCGAATTCAAGTCTAACCAATTTTACGGACGTTATTAAAGTTTAGAATGTGGAACAGTACAATTATATACTGTATTACTTATCAGTAAAAGTAGCGGAAGAAAGTTTCGCCCATACTATACTAGCAGTTTCACCGCCACGTTTTCGCTGCCCTGTTTCAGCTTCTTCAATTAATGACGGTTAAATGAATTGAAGGCGGTAGCAACGCTAGTATATATAGTATGCAAATTTTCTTTCTATTCATTTAACTGTGATTAATTAAAGACGCGTAAACAGGGCAGTTAAAACGCGGCGGTGAAACTGCTAGCATAATACGGGCCTAATTCTTAACCTTAAACAGCTGAGTGGAAATCGTGAAGGTTATATTTTATTGGTTGCTGGGACTTTTTAAACGGTACAAAATGCTTAACAAACAGCTCTATGTTTTGATATGAAATATATAGAACACGTATGCTATAATAACAATGTAGTTATTAGAAGGGTTGTGATTATATGCTTTTAAAATCATAGATCCTGTAAATATTACAGAAGGAGAGAATTAAAGAGTATTGAATCGTTCTAAACCAGCGGCTTATAGTATTCGATACCATTTCATTTCGCTTATGTTATTATTAAGATATATATATGATTTTAAAAAACATGTTGTTAAAATATAGTTATATAACAAGCATATGGTAACTATTAACAATATGTGACTATTGTATAGGCGAAATATTGCCTAGTCATCGTGTGCTGAATTCCAGTTCACGTTAGACATAACAGTTGCAGGTTGTCTAATCATTAAAGATTGTTTATTGTTCCGCCGAGTGCATAAGCTGACCCTATGGAACACATTCTAGTTTCATGTGTTACTCATAGGCAAAATAATATGAGTATTAGTACATATATATTTTTCTTTTCAAAATATAATATTAGATATTGATAAATAAAGTATGAATGTATCTGAAAAATGTACACTAGTTAGGTACATCATATTTGAAAGTTTCTGCTGTTTAAACAATTGCCTGTTTTTCCACTGTGTATGGAAGTAGTATGCAATTAGCATTTTTTATTTTGTTACATTTTTTATGGTGGTTATTATTTAAGTAAAAGATTCATGGTTGGAATATTAATTACTAATATTGTACAAATATTAGTAATTACAAATTACTAATATTGTACAAAGAAACAGTCATGTGGAGAAAAGCATCTCTAAGTGCTAATCAAAGACGAAACGTTTAGCAAAATGTAAATCAATTGATGAAATAACAAGGGATTTAAAACAAGACACGGGAATTATTGAAAAATGATATTAAAAAGTATAAAGGGAAGTTAGTATTCAATGAATGAGAGTTAAGAACAATTAAAATGTGTGCACTAAAATACCAATCTACAGCAGTGACGACAAAAGATTTTGTCGTGACTCGTGCTGTCGAAATATAAAAAAGATGGAATATTGAACAGAAATCAAAAGCAAAACCACATATTTTTTCCCTGTAGCTATAACTTAAAAAATAGGTATATTATTAATTTTTCAATTTTATTTCTAATCAATAATGATATTTATATGTTCATTTCAGATAATGAAGAGGAAAAAAGTTTGTCTAGTGTTGTATTTAATGTAGGTATAAAAAAAGGAAAACACAAAGATGATCGTACGTCTGGTCAGCTGTTTGCTGTTGTCGTACTCCATCGTCATGATCGGCAGCGGTAAGTCATTTTCATTCCATTATTTAAGGAGTTCTAAAATTAATCTCAGTATATTAATCTGAGAAGTAATTATTCAATTTAGTTTTATGTAATTATTACGTTAGGGTAAGTTCCGAGTTATCGATGGTTATGTATTTTCGATCTTATAATAAAAATATAATAATTATTATATATCTTACATTATTATATATATATATTTAAATAAATGTTTTATTTAAATATGATCTGTCAAAAAGTAACCCTACTTCATTTATTCAAATTACGAAATAATTTGCTACTTGTAAAATTTATATGAAAATTTAGTTTAAAAATGACAATATTTGTTGTCTTTTCATAATAATTATTTTAAATCATCTGTAGGTTGCAAAACAACTCGTATACAAGTTTCTACTATATTAGCCTCGAAAAAAATAGAAAAAAAATAGTAATTATAAATGATCATCAAACTAATTTGAATTTATAAGAAACCAATATAATAAAATAAATAATGAAAGAAATAATACCTATCATGAATAATGAAATAATTAATATGATATATAATAAAATTTTCTCACTCTTCATAACTTAGTGTTGTGCTTTCGTTATGGGAAAATAGTTCTAGGTAATATATTCACTTTAGTCACATTAATAATATAATGATGCTGTTAGAACTCCACAGCGAAACATTTGAGAGAATAACTGTTATAATGCGAAGGCGTGAGAACTGGGTAATGGTTTGTCACACGTTATAGGGTTAGACATCAAAGCACGATGGTTAAACTGAGTATGCAATAAATAAACACGTTGTTGTTAAGTACTAGAGAAACACGTTGTGAATACACAAGAAATGGTACTAGAACAAAATGACCAACGGACAAAATGCAAACTTATAAAATGCCTAACAGACAAAATGCCAAACGGACAAAATGCCAAACGGACAAAATGCCTAACGGACAAAATGCCAAACGGACAAAATGCCAAACGGACAAAATGCCTAACGGACAAAATGCCAAACGGACAAAATGCCAAACGGACAAAATGCCTAACGGACAAAATGCCAAACGGACAAAATGCCTAACGGACAAAATGCCAAACGGACAAAATACCTACAGACAAAATGCCTAACGGCCTAAAATGCATTGTAGACTTATTTCCAGTATGGGAATACCCTGCAATTAATCCCATACTGTATACACAATTACACATGGTTGCCATGAGGCTTAATAGTTGTAATGTGGAATTGTTGCATCCACATTGAATTCAATATAACCATCATAAAAAAACATTATTAACATGTGGTTATGCCATTTTAAAACCATATTATAAAAACCATGTCAAATAGAGATTGTATACAATCTATACATGTTCAATGGACCACATCATATCCATGTATCAATTACCATAATTGCAAAAGTTGTTTACGATATGAAATTTATCACATTTATAGCTACATGTCAAATACCATACTTATAACATATGTTAACCACACTTAATTTACCATATTACCATGCAAAAACACATGTAACACATATGGTATCCATGTTCAAAAAGGTGCTAGGACAATTCGTCGCCGGACAATTCGTAGTTAGATAATTCGTCACCGACTAAAAAAAGAGATAAAATTTATACTATAATTATAACTTTTTGAAAATTACAAATAAAACTAGTAAATATTAATTTTTTTTTTAGTATAGGTACCTAATATAATTTCTACTGAGATGGTTATTTTCGCAAATAAAAAAATATTCAACCTTAAACAAAAAGATAATATTTCAAATGCTCATGTAGACAGTATTGAAAAACAAGCTATTGACTAACATTGCTATATTATAGCAAAGAAAATATTAACATTAATGTATAAAATCACTTAAAAAGACTAAACTGTAACACAAGTTTAACCGTTTTTCTCTCTTGGCAGTACAAACAATTGATTCATTATTGCCATATCAATTGTAAAACAAAGAAAAGTAACATATTATGTTAAAAATTACAAACTCTAGGCCACAATATTTCAGATTTCGGATATGAAAATTAACGAAATTTAATCAAAATTTTATATTGTGAGCAACGGCATTCAAAAAAGATATTTTATTATTATTTGCATCGTAATTGCTGCTTACATTAAAGATATTTTTATTCTTTTCCCTTTATTATCTTTTTTACTAGATTTTTAGCACTTTGAGAATGCTAATGAAATTTAGCAACAGCTTGATTTTCTTCTCTATTTAAAATTTAATCATCGATGAAAACCCACAAATTTGGATGACTTATACTTGGCGATCCATTGAATGACGAGTAGAATGATAGTACTATCCTTTTCAATATAAATATTATTATAATGACAATATAATTATATATATGTATTAATTTAATTTGTAATTATCAATATATAATAAGGTGGAAGTGCATTATACCAACCACTTATATCGTTGGAAAAAAATCAGATCTCTTTAAATGAATACACTTCAACCAATTATAATTAAATTATAAATTATATCTCTTTCATTTTCAATCGGCGACGAATTCTCCGGCGACGAATTATGCGTGGACGAATTGTGCGTGAACGGATTGTCCAGGTGACGAATTGTTCAGGCGACGAATTGTCCGGCAACGAATTGTGCGGGGACGAATTGTCCGGCGACGAATTGTGCGGGGACGAATTGCCCAGGCGACAAATTGTCCAGCGATGAATTGTCTGGAGATAAATTGTCCAGCGACAAATTGTCTGGGGACGAATTGTCTTGCGACGAATAGTCCGGACACCTTCAAAAACTATGTATGGTATACACATGCTTTAAATATATAAGTGTCACATGGTATACACATGCTTTAAATATATAAGTGTCACATGGTATACACATGCTTTAAATATATGTGTCTAATTTCTAATAAGCGAGACCAAATGGAAACAAAGAGCTTTGATTCAGTGAGAGTTTATTATGAACATTTGTAACTCTCCTTCCAACTTTCTTTCACGTCATTATTCAACTATTTTGAATCATAATCATATATTTTGTTCGTTAGGCATTTTGTCCGTTAGGGATTTTGTTCACTCACGCAAATTACCTTCGCAGATTGCCTAAAATTTGGTTAATCGATTGGTCCATGTCCAGTGACCAGCTGGTAGAATTTTGGCAGTGACACGGTCAAAGGTCAAGGTCATGATCTTTTATAACTCAAAAAGTATTGAACCATATTGCATGAAGCATAGTAGGACGATTGGTCAATATGCAGGAACTATTTTGTTAGATTTTGGGAGCGATCAGGTCAAAGGTCAAAGATCAAGGTCAGGGCCATTTGTAACTCATAACTCATTCAACCAAATTGTCTGAAATTTGGTTGTACAATTGGTCAATGTCCAGGAACCATCTGTTAGAATTTTGAGAGCGGTCCGGTCAAAGGTCAAGGTCATTTATAACTCAAAAACTCAAAAAGTATAGAACCATATTACAAGAAACTTAGTTTGACGATTGGTTATTATCCAGTTACCAGTTTATTAAATTTTGGGAGAGAACGGGTCAAAGCGACGGCGAAGGTATGCGCTCTGCCGAGTGCACATAATCTAGTTGATAATAATGTACCATATTGCGGTATTTTGACTTGTAACGCTGGTAATGTAATATAATGTATAGCTATCTATTTGAAACCTATATGAAGGTATTTAAATTTTTCTGTTTTAAAGCATACTATTTATTGTAAAAATTAATTAACTAAAAAGTTCTATATTGAAAAAAAAATCTGAGTAATAAATTCTTCATGAAATCAATGAAAAAGAAGAAATTTGGATGATTTGGATATTAAAATGATATTAATTAGATAATATTTCTTTAAATGAAAATCCAATCTTATAAATAAAATTATTTATTTTTCTAAAAGGTTACGCACTCATTTGATATTTTTCATCTAAATCGATTATTCATTTGTTTTTAATATTTTCATCTACATTTATTTTTATTTTTAAATAAATAAAACAACATTTGAACATAAAATAAATCATATAAACAATAGTGAAACAATTAGATTTAAATAGTAACTCTTTGGAAAACAAAATTACTCTTCAATAACCTCTTTTAATAAAATTTCCTATCATATTAGTAGGTATCAATTATTATATCTTGTATAATAAATGTTATTCAATAAACTTATCAATGCTTTTCTCTTTCAGTATCCCATGAAGAAAATATTGCCGTTTTTTACGATGAGAAGTCACAGGAAGTTCCATTTGCAGGGGATACTGCGACATATTCTACAAGAAATCAGCGGAGTATCTCAAGAAATCATTTGGAGTCAACATTTAATGAAATTCGTACAAATCAAGGAACATACCGATTCGTGAACGGGCTTTTAACATTTGTATATCATAATGAGGAGAATAATGAAACAGAAAATGAGCCTAGTAACGAATTCAAAGAACCTGTAGAGGAAAAAGTTGATGTCAAGCTTACAGAAAAGGATACGGATCTTTTTTCCAAACTTTACTACAATATCAAAGACTCAGGTAGTACGTCTGAAAATCCCATAAAGCCAGCTACCCCCAAACCTTCATATTTAGTTACAACGGATTCGTACCCACTCCTTGTGACCTGGTCATATGTGACCGACGAGAAGGGAGTAGTTTTCAGCCAAGGCAATCCAATCTGGTCATACGGTCAGATGAAGAACAGAAGTGACATAACAACCAACAGTAATATTGAAGATAATGTTACACTTCCTGTAAATACAGACAATTTGGAGAATTCCTCAACGGATTACAATAATATCACCAGTTCGAATAATGTGCTGATGAATCCCTATGATTCTGATTCACATTTTGAATCAAACATATTGGAATCACACAATAAGGATGAAATTATACTTAATAACGATATTCTGGCTTCAATCAAACATTACTACAATGAATCGAAACACCAACTACTTGACGAGAATGATACTGAACAGTATCCTGAGAGTAGTGAGATAGATTGGTATAGTAATTTTACAAAGGTTACACCCAATGAAATTGAAAATACAATACGTAATATCTCGCACAATACTAATAATACTAATTTATGGAATTCAGAGAATGAGAAGATTGCTTCTCAGCCAATGGAGATCGTTGGATATTATCCATTTGCAAATGAAGCTTTACCTTCTTATACTAAACTGCCACCTATAACTGTTATTACTAATCCACATTTGGAAACGGCTGAATATCATCAACAAGAATCTACGATATCACCTTACGTTTCTTCAGAACCATCCTTAAATAGTAATAGTTCGACAACATTTAATGAACCAATTAATATCAATTCAGTAAATGACTTAGAAAGTTCAACGTTGAAATATCCTTTTATTACACGAACGTCGTTAGATTCATCTAGTTCAACTGACAGAACTGAACCTCAAGAAGTGACACATAATTTAACCACCACAGAACTACCTGAATTCACCAGCGATTTCCTCGAAAAGAATGTATCCTATCACAACGAAAACATCGATGAGAATTACAATAACATTGTCCCAATAGCACCATTAGGTAACTACCTACTCATTTCTAGTAATAATAATTCTTTGAACCTAAATGATAGCTTAGATTATGACGGAAGTACTGATATCGATATATCTGACTACGTGCATATCTATTCCACTTACAATAGCACAGACTATAACCTGAAATTTGAACAACTGGGTGACCCAAACAAAAACTCTTTTGTTGAAGAGACGAATAATGAAACTTTTGATACTGAATTCATTACTCAGAATTCATTGGCATCAGTTATGCAACCCGACGCTGCTGATACAGTAAATATCAATGGTGTCAGTGAGGAAAATTCTGATCGTTTGAAACAAAATACTTCCTCCAAAGATTCTCTCATTGATTCAATTCTGGAATCCAACAATTTGGACTACTACACTTACAATGATCTTGAAGATGATTTTTATGAATACAATCTCAATCCTGAACAGAAAAGGAAATTGTATTTAGACGTAGTTCCGGTTACTGACTTTTTGAATTCTTTTCATGCGTACGTGCAACAAAAGATGAAATCTCAGGAGGATAACAAGATGGTGAAACCGACAGAGAAGGAATCCAAGAAAACCGTCAACAAAATATTTGACATCATTCAAAATCTCGCACCTAATGATCCAGAATACGAAGACAGATTTCAAAAAAATAAATTGAAAGGTAAAAAAATGGCCAATGAAGTTGGTAATAATGAAATAAAAGGTAGAACACACATAAATAAAAGATCAACTCGTCAAAAATGGTCAAGTGATTTTCTTAGAAAACCTTTTGAATTGATTAGAAAATGGACAAATTATTCATTTAGGAATAAATCTCAAGATGAAGTAGCATCAAGTGGTTGGAAATATTTTCTAAAACTTTTCTCGAAGATGAACATGCCATCTAAGAGAAATTTGGAATCCTCGTCTTCCGACTCAGTTATTCAAACTACTACAAACACAAGTTCTTTAAGCAAACTTTCAAATCATAGCCAATATTTGGAAAATAGTGATCAGGATTTGCATTCAGTTACACAGACTGAATTACTACCTACCTACTCAACCATAATAACTTCTAACTTTGGTAATTATGATTCTTTATCTCCTTCAGATGAATTAAGTTCACAGACAAAAATTACAATTCCACGGGATAACATCTATTACCATAATGGAGCAAAAGATAAAGAACCAATTGAAGAAATGCTCAAACATTCTCCGATTATAAAGAAGAGTTCACCTCATTTCGAATTCATTCGAGGTAACGACCCTGAAGTGGACAAAGAGAAAGTTTGGGTGCCTCTTAATCCTTGGAAAAGCTCTTCAGCACTTCCAGTGAAAGAAAATGCATTTCTGATGAAGAGACCTGACTCCATTTCATCAGCTGTCTATTCAATAAGAAAGTATACTAATTCACTCGATAGTATTAATCAAAATATTACACCAACACTCACTCAGTCAGATAATTACAGAACGCTATTGTCTAGTAAATCTTCCTTTGCCAAAGAAAACGGTACGAATATTTCGACTGGAAGTACAGTTCAGAAATATTTGCCAGTTACTCAAAATGAAGAATCTGCGGGTGAAGAATTCAAGGAAACTCCTTTTATGAATGTTCGGAGGGTATTGTTTGAATCCGACGAAAATCCAGAGTTGATATCAAATGGATTTTTGATCACCGTTAAAAAGATTCCTAAAGATATAGTTTCCGAAATCAATGCACTGGGGAAACAAGCTGAAACTAAACCTATATCGAACAGTAATTTCTATGAACCAAAACAGAATGTTAGATCAAATAAAAATACTTCGTATCTAACGGAAAATTCGAAAATTGATTCAAAACTATCAAATATGATGGGTGAAACAATGAAAAAACACACTGTTCAACTGGTTAATGAAGCTGAAACATATGAAACAATGTCCACTAGAATCTACAATAATGTTAACAATTACATAGTTAATTATCTGAATAACAAATCTGATATAGGAGGTGATGAGAAAGACTTCGATGAACTTGATTTCGGTTTATATCATTCAGAGATTAAAAGTTGGTCTCAGTCCTTAGCTTTGAATCTTCTCGATGAAAAGAATACGAACAGTTCTTCAAATATGCGAGACTTACTGGAAGTTACAGGTAGCAACTTATTCAATAAAATCATCGAAAGTTTACTCCACAACCACCCAAACTCTGATTTGAAACAAGAAATTCGTTCTCAAAATAATTCGAATACCTCGGTTTTCAGTCCTAGAGACGAATTGGATTTACCGGACACTCATAATCGAACGGTTTACAAATCGAATAAATATTCAACTTTCTCAAGTAGACAAAAGATAGCCATTATTTCGGAAATGCTTAATCAAAAATTAAAAAAAGGAGATTCGAATTCTTCTGTGAACTCTTTGAAAATCGCTGTCAAGTCCTTGCAGATATTGAGCGAAACTCTCGACATTTTATCACCGGAAGAGGAATTTCTAGATTTGGAGCATATTTTTCAGGTCAGATTGGATGAAATTTTAGCTATACTGGCTGAATTAGAAGAATCTGATACATAAAAATCTCAGTGAGTGAACATATTAGTTCTGAGCTCCCACTAAAAATATCTTTATTAAACAAAAACTTTAATATGAAATACTGAACAATAACCATTAAATGGATTTGAAAGGAATTTCTATTTGATTAATTTATTTTAACATAGAAAATGTGTTCTAAGTTTTGATAGTTTAATATATTTGTATATACAAACACACACCAAAGATTTAAATGTATAATAGTAGCATAATATCCACCCATAAATAGTTTCCTTATCTTTATTTGTCTGTCTGTCTGTCACGCTTTAATCAACATTCAGAAATTAGGCTAAATATGTTAACAGGTGGTAAGCATGAATACCAATTCTTATATGAGTGGAATAAATGATTTTTACTATAACTGAATTATAAAGTATTTAAAATCTACAGTTAAAGTTTGTAAAAGAACTATTTGCAACATCTGTCATAAAATTTATATACTCTGTGACTCAGTAGTCTATGTTTATGATCACCCCCATAAATAGTTTGCTTATCTTTATTTGTCTGTCTGTCTGTCACGCTTTGAATAATATTATTATATGTTAACAGGTGGTAGCATGAATACTAACTTATATGAGTAGAATAATTGATTTCAGTGGCTAAATTATAAAGTATTTAAAATCTACAGTTAAAGTTTGTAAAAGAACTATTTGCAACATCTGTTATAAAATATATATATTCTAAGAGATATGATATAATTATACTATTATCGTCGCTATTCAATTAATTGTTCAATTTTTAAATCTGAGGGACCAAAGTATTGATAGTTAAATTACACTAATATAGATAGTGATATAATAATTGAGAACACGTTATTCTTAACGGGTAAGTACACTAGTGTTATATGTTTTTAAGCTTATAATAAGTAACACAAATTTTCCATTTTCATTGAAATGGTTATGTACAAAATTAATATTTAATATATCGCATTATGATTTTTCGGTTGATTATTAGTTTAACATATATATTGTTTTGTTATATTATTATTTGTTGGTATATTATTTATAGTTAATATATATATTTTTTGGTATATTATTATTGTTTCTGTTGCTACAATATTTTGTTTATATACCATTATTTATTATATATCAAAATAAAGGTATTTAAATCCATTGGATCAACTAAGTTTATATCATTCAATCAATATAATCTTTTCATCTAAATGTTAAAATAAACAGCAAATGTTATTATAATTATATGAAATAAATTCAATTATGGACCGACATTTTACCAATTTCTCTGTAAATGATGAAATAAATAAATTACCTCTATATTGTAATAATTATTTTAATGAAATAGAATGGTACATTGCCAATTTAACCAAAGACTTTTTGTAGTAGGGTCATCATCTGAATTTATATTCATAAAATCTCTTCAACCTTTTAAATTAATTTTCATTATAATAATTGAAATGCCTAAGTTTGTGATTTAAAAAAGTTAGGTAGAATTTCTTCCAACTTTTGAAGCGAATATAAACCTTTTTGCATTATTTTTGTTTTGAGTCTCAGACGTCAATTTTATCCCTACTTATAAATATAATATTCAGAACCGTGTTTATTTATACCTTTTTAAGCTGTGAGTAATTTATATCTATTTAACTATAGTGTGTCTATTGAAATCTGAGTAATTGTTGGACGAAATAATTCTCGCAAGCTGCTTACAAGGACAATAAACCTCGTGAAAGGAGAACAGAAACAGTGTGGTACTTGGTGAAACTGATGATAGAAGATGTGAGGTATATTGTCTGAGTTTGGTTAGAAAGTATCATTACATGGACACCCACAGTAGTGGCAATGTAGGCATTTACATATGACAGAAAGATGCAAATTGGCGCTGAAATTAAGTACCTATAATGTAACAGTATTTATTAATTGCGGCCAGAAAGTAACAAATATAATGTACCAAATGGGATCGGAATGTACCTATTATAATGTACCATTTGTAACCAGAAAGTACCAAATGTGATCGGAATGTACCTATTATAATGTACCAATTGATGCCAGAAAGTACCTAATGTAATGTACAAAATGTGCTTGGAATGTGCCTATTATAATGTACCAATTGTAGCCAGAAAGTACCTAATATAATGTACCAATTATGGTGGGAATGTACCAATTATGATCGGAATGTACCTAATTTAATGTACCAATTATGATCGGAATGTACCTAATTTTCTCAGATGTTTCAGCTGAAGGTGTACAGTTTAATTGCTCTCACCTGTCGTAATTACCTGCACTAATGATGCCACTTTAGAGCTTTTCTCACATTCCATCTAACTATAGTCTAAATCATTAAATAGAAAATAATCGTGAGGATGTCATACAATACAAATAAAAGTTCAAATTTAGTCTTACTCTTATTCTTAAAAATTAATTCAGGAAATTATGGATAGATTTTTTCATCCAATTCATTTTGTTTAAATTAATATTAATATATTAAGTCGCTTTCACAATTTAAATAATTTCTCCCACCCTTAGGTTGAAATTCAAATAATGAATAAATTGAGCTGTACAGTCTTATACAAACTTTAACTGATGACAAAAAGATTACCTACCTATAACTCTACTAAATATGTTATGATTTATCAAATTAAAAAATTCAGTCTTTCGTCGGACATTCCCGACACAAAATCTTAAAGCTAATGTTTGAAAGTATGTTTTTCACAGTAAAATTGATAAATATTCAATATTCACCAAAATTATCGATTATAATTTTTCAACATTCGCACCAGCCTTTTTAAACAAAAATATATACATTTGAATATCTTCTATTCAACTCATATCGTACTGCAAGTACCAAATACTAGAAATAATAAATAATACACTATAAGAAAATAACTTCATTTTTTCACTTGCTACCATATTTTTAATTAAACGATATCTACATAACTTCATAAACTGACAGATTTACAGTTTAGCTTTCTGTCTTTGTTCAATGTCACACTGTTATTAAAGTAGTGCTAGGAGAGTCTTTAGAAAACAGAAATTACTTTAAATACTATACCTACATCAACCTCTAATTCTTCGTAAACACATTCTCTATTTTGCGGATAATGTCCGAGTTTGTTATGGCAGTAGGTAGAGCAGAGCCTTTAGACTATAACGAGGGCTCCGATGTCGCTTATTTTCAGCTTTAATTCCCTACACCCACCTCTTCGTGAAGCCCTCCACCCACTTAGAAAATACAATCGCATCCGTCATAATAAAGTAATAATTCATTTAAACGCATAAGGACATTTTACTATATAAGCAACTAAACAAAATAAAGAACAAATTTTTTCAAACCTGCACGTAGAAAAAAATTGTGTGTTTTCATGAACATTCAAAAGGAAAAAGCAAGAAAAAAGAGGAATGAATATAGATACGCTAACAGTTTTATATCACAAACCTAATAATATGAATCTATAATGTAGATCTTCAGTTTTCTTGAATGACGTTATGGAAAAGAATGTTGTAGTTCATGCAGGTATTGTGCTCCAAAACTTGACCTCTGTAGTAAGTATCTTATTAGATAAATTCAATTGGTATACATATAATTAAGTACCTAAATATACTCTAACATCGTTGAATTATAATATTTTTTTCTATTATCTGAATACTGATATTATTCGATATAAACTAAATCATTGAGATGTTGCATCTTGCCTTTTTTACCCTACAAAATTATATAGGGTAAGTTCTGAGTTATCGTACGCCTCTACACTTTCGATCAAATTAGACACAAGTATATGTATATGATAAATATTTTAACCTTTTATCATGATTGATATCAAAGATACTCTTTCCTATAGGCTCGTAATTGTGGAACTGTCCGAAAACTTGGAATTTCAAAATAAAAAGAATAAATATTAATGAAAATTTCAGGCTTCGAATTATGTGTAAATTTTCAAACTGGGTTTTATTGTAATTCATTTGAATATAAAAAAACAAATACTTATGAAATACTTCCTTTGTAAATAATTATTGTAGGACAAACAGGGTTATAAATTAATTTGTAAGTAGATAGTTTATATTGTCCGATAAATCCTTTAATTACGTATATATATATAGCTTGAGTAAACGTAATTAACTATAAGTGAAGATTTTAAGTGCTAGGTAGATCCTTTACGTTATATGTCCTTTAATTTTTCAATTACTTTATGTTCGGTTGACTAATTGCACTAACAACTAAACAAACAACTGACAATCAGAACAATGTTCTAACAACTTACAAGAAGAATCTACTAACTTGGCAAATTAATGAAGACGCAACTTATCAGTGGAAGTTAGGATAATCAATCGTCTGACTGGGACAGCTTTCCTCAAATCCCTGACTCGCTATATTCTTTATCTATAGGATATATCCTAGCCATCCTCTTTATCTATATCTCTTCCTAATGAGAAATTTATTGCTAAAAGTTCTGATGGACGACCGTTTGATGATGTCTGTTGTGCTGCTGAAGTTGATTGCAATCTCGTAGAGCAGACAAGAACATCTCAAGGAACAAACAAGAACAGATATTAGTGTAGCTATGAGAGAACAGGTTTATATTTCTCATATATCTTACGTAATGCAATATATTGGTAGAAGTATTTGGCGTAGTTAATACTCCGCCAAATCTGCTGGCTATTTCAGCATCTATATTGTTATATATATTTCTATTATGAAATTATTATGTGTATTAGTAAGTGCATTGTACACTATAACTCGGCAGTCGATAACCAATCGAATTTATTATTTTTATAGTGATACCTAATTGCTCACACGGACGTTCTCTGTAATACGAATTCATTTGTGAATGGAATTACGTGACCTGAAATTTCGTACGTGGAAGTTGTGATATTTTGCTCAGTACGACTTAGGAGGGCATTTTGGATTGTTTCAAACTGTGTAAGGAAAGTAACTCGTTACTTGCTTAAAGCTATGACAATTTTTGAATACTTTTCGTACTAGCGTTGGTTTGCTTTGGAAGTAAACAACGTAGTGTGTATTTGTCCTTCAGAGCAATCAAGTTGAGATTTATATTTTTGTAGTTTGTCTCTTAGATCTCTGGTGCAGGTTTCTTGAACTCCGGGTGCTTTATCTTAGCTATCTGTGGTGGCGCAACCAGGTGTGCGTTATGGCGGTTGTAGGGGTGGTTTGGAGACCGTACATCAGTTCTGGGAACAGAAAACTTGGTTGCATTTTTCATCCACTTCTTCTAACTAACCAGTAACGTCAAATTTCAATTAAATATTAGTATATTTAGTATTTAGATATTTCTATATTAAGTATCCAAATATTATTGTATTTAGTATTCAAATATCAGATTATATAGTATTTTATATTATTAAATTTATAATCAAAATTATGTAAACTGGTTATACAGTTTCTTATTGTTACTTAATTAATGTTAATGATATTTTGAATTAAAACTAAAACCAATTTATCCTGATTGTTATGCCTAAATCATTATGCCATATACAATAGAACTCCTCTATAGTGAACTCTAACTAGTTCACTATATAGAGCTTGCTTTAATATACAGGACGGAAGAGAAACAGTGAAGCACATAAATCAGATGGATTTTGAGACAGCGAACTCAGAATATGTTCAATATACAAGGTAATTCATTACTCAAAACTTTATACTACTCAGGTTCACTATATGAGACATCATTAGAGAGAAGTTATACTATAAAAAAAACACCTTCTAATCGGTATAGGAACAATACATTCATTTACAACGTTCTTTATAACTACATGTTTTTTTAATATTCCCGAATAGAATGTGATGGTTGAGTTATAGTAGATTAAAAAGAGACACCACTTACTCATCTATGGCCCCACCTTAACTTTCTTTAGATAACGAATCTTAATTAAAAAACTACAAGTTGTTTTGAAGGTGCAATAAAGACGTTCAATTACCTTTTGCTCATTTACATTACAATTAATCATTACAGAGTTTTGACAGAACCTGTTCAAGTACAGACCAATACAATAAGCTACAAAAACTATTCAAGTACAGTCCAATACAATAAGCTACAAAAACTGTTCAAGTACAGTCCAATACAATAAGCTACAAAAACTGTTCAAGTACAGACCATTACAATAAGCTACAAAAACTGTTCAAGAACAGTCCAATACAATAAGCTACAAAAACTATTCAAGTACATTCGAATGCAATAAGCTACAAAAACTATTCAAGTACATTCCAATACAATAAGCTACACAAACTGTTCAAGTACAGCCCATTACAATAAGCTACACAAACTGTTCAAGTACAGTCCAATACAATAAAATGTTCACAAATCATCACACCACACTAAAGTGTTCCCCTGTATTATAAATCCTTTACAGTACCTACAAAACATGGAGTTATTGTTCCATGTACCAGAGCGCTATAATCATTATAATATTTTCCTAGGCTGGTGCTTATGTTGAAAAGATGCTGAACGTTATATTTATATATAATACATCATTTCATACATCATCATTTCATTTCATTATTTCATTATTGATAAAACTGACATATGGAGAGAAAATTAGAATAATGACTGTTATTTTAATGTTTTTCATATTTTATTTTATCATTCGTGAACTAGAATTTCTATTTGCGGTACATATTTGGTGCGTTTGGTGAAATTTTTACTGAAAATGAATGCATGTTTTACTACAAATTAATGAAAATTTTACTACAAATGAATAAATTTTTTACTACAAATCAATAAATTTTTTACTACAAATCTATAAATTTTTACTACAAATCAATGAAAATTTTACTACAAATCAATAACTTTTTTACTACAAATCAATAACTTTTTTACTACAAATCGATGAAAATTTTACTACAAATCAATAAATTTTTTACTAAAAATCAATGAAAATTTTACTAAAAATCAATAAAATTTTTACTACAAATCAATGAAAATTTTACTACAAATTAATAAAAAATTTACTACAAATCAATGAAAATTTTACTACAAATCAATGAACATTTTACTACAAATTAATAAAAATTTTACTACAAATCATAAATCCATTCATAAGCAGTCACCATCGCTCAATGAACAAACGAGTTCATTTAATTTAACTATTTTGGGTAAATAAATAATTATTTTCTATTATTATAAATTTCCGTTTCTTTAATTATTTGTAAATTTTTTATGTTACCTTATTCATTTTAGAATTTACAATGATTCTTAGTTATATATATTTTGTTTCAAATGAATCAAAATTAGGATACATATTTAGGATAATGAAATTTTCCAAAACTTTTACGTTTTTCGTTGTTTCCATCATTCTTACATTTATAAATTTAAAAGGAAATCAGAAACTGAAACGAAGATTAAATTTCAATATCGTGATATTGAATGAGTTAAATATTAATATCGTAATATTAAAAAAGTCAAATATTAATATCGTGATATTGAATGAGTTAAATATTAATATCGTAATATTAAAGAAGTCAAATATTAATATCGTAATATTAAAGAAGTCAAATATTAATATCGTGATATTGAATGAGTTAAATATTAATATCGTAATATTAAAGAAGTCAAATATTAATATCGTGATATTGAATGAGTTAAATATTAATATCGTAATATTAAAGAAGTCAAATATTAATATCGTGATATTGAATGAGTTAAATATTAATATCGTAATATTAAAGAAGTCAAATATTAATATCGTGATATTGAATGAGTTAAATATTAATATCGTAATATTAAAGAAGTCAAATATTAATATCGTGATATTGAATGAGTTAAATATTAATATCGTAATATTAAAGAAGTCAAATATTAATATCGTGATATTGAATGAGTTAAATATTAATATCGTAATATTAAAGAAGTCAAATATTAATATCATAATATTAATATTCATTACTTCACATAGCTCCTTTCTCGCTATGAATTATAATATTGTGTTATTTTCTCCATGAAAGGCATGCCTTCAGTTATTCTAATTCAAAGTTAGTTGTATGGTATAAAGGCTGGAATATGGCATTATAATGTATAAATACAATGAATTATTAATGCTATGTTTTATGCATATCATTATCACCTTTAGCTCATATATATTAGTTTGGAAGCTAATTCAATTAACATACAACATATTATTTATTTTGTAATAATAATGATACAGTCAATTAATTTTCTTTATTCATATAATATGAAATTCCAATTTTTAAATTTGACTCTGTTTAAATAATATGGAATATTAAATTTACGTCAATTAGGGTAAATTCTGAGTTATCGGACAATTTGGTAATTCGATCATAAAAGAAAAAAATATATAATAAAATTTTCATCTAACTTTTATTTTAATTTGTATCCATGATAACTGCAGGTATCATGGATACCAATTAATGAAACAATAATTTTATTCAAGAATACAGTATGGTTATAAATAATTTAGTACATTAAAATATGTAACAAACCGTTCTCAAGGCCCCTATTAAGCACAATTTTCTTTTAGGGCAACCCATATAAAATTAAAAGCATCATGTAATGCTAAGTGAACAATTTAAACAGAGTAGAACCAATGTACTATAGCAGGTCTTAGGTTACACTGCTATTACAAATTACAAACACGTACAGTTGAAAAGTTAATAGTTAGCAAATAAGTGTCGAAGTAGACTTCGCTTGAGACAGGATAGAGAGTCATTAGATTTTACATAATCAGGTAAAGAATTTCAAAATTGGCTTTAGCGTTTACAGTATATAATAGGATGATCAAATTGGATCCATGTCGTGTTATATAAGAATGAATGTTAGAACAGGTAACCACACCGTGAAACAAATCGGCATCAATACCGAAGTGAATGCCTTTAAATACTGTAGCGCATATGTGCAAACAGAACATATCATCAATTTTCAATATGATTATATTATTGACGGCATTTATTTATTTATTTATCATCTTGCTATTCGCATAACTGAAAAAGTGTTCAACCAAATTGCCTGAAATTCAGTGGAACGATTGGTCAAAGTCCAGTGACCTGCTGGTAGTATTTTGGGAGCGACTCGGTCAAAGGTCAAGGTCATGGTCATTTATAACTCAAAAAGTATTGCACCATATTGTATGAAACTTGGTGGGGTGATTGGTCAATATATAGGAACAATTTTGTTATATTTTGGGAGCGACCGGGGCAAAGGTCAAATATCAAGGTCAAAGCCATTTATAACTCCAGGAGCCATCTGGTTGAATTTTGGAAGCGATCCGGTCAAGGTCATTTATAACTCAATAAGCATTGAATCATATTGCATGAAACTTGATGTGACGATTGGTCACTATCCAGTCACCAGTCGATTAGATTTTGGTAGCAAACGATTAAGCGGCGGCGAAGTTATGCGCTCTACCGAGTGCACATAATCTAATTAGAAGTGTGAGAATTGGTAACTAGACAGCAAATTGTTTTTATTGAAGATATTGGATCTTAAATAAATTATCCTGGTTTATTTTACTTGAAGCATACCAAACTTCTATGCCATGATCGAAATAAGGTTTGATAAGGGACTGATATAAAAATTGTAGTACCTTTTCAGGCAAGGTAAATTTAAGCCTATTTAGTACACCTAGCGACTTAGAACCCTTAGTTAACATATGATTTGTATGATGAACGAAGTTTAAATTCTCATCCAAGTGAATACACAGGAATTTAGTGTGGTCAACGCGAGCTACTATTTCATTCCTGATTTTGATATTTGGCAAAGAAATGGAACGTCTATAATTGAATAGTACATATTTAGTTTTATCAACGTTGATGAATAGTTTATTAGAAGCAATCCACGTTTCAACTCTAGACAACTCGTCATTCAACAACTGACATTACATCAAATGGGCATAGAGGGTCGAATTGGTCGAATGGAAAATTGATCGAAAGGAAATTGGTCGAATGGAAAATTGATCGAAAGGAAAATTGATCGCACAACAATTGATCGAAAGGAAAATTGATCGAATAGATCAGCTTCATTATTTTCTTCCATCTGTGAGTGCAGTAACCGGTGCTTAGTGTCCCTTTTGTTACATTTCTTAGTAAGTGACTGCACTCACAGAGTAGCTTTTCTACATCCATGAGCATTGTCACCGACGGTGTTAAATGACTTTTTTCATGAATCCACTTTCCTTTCTGACTGCTTCTTTTTATCTCTTGTATTTAATTCTCTTTTGACCTCAGTTAATTATTAATTATTTAACTTTCATTTAACAAGTTATCTAGAACTATTTAAATTCTAGAACTGAGAAAACTTAAAGTTCTTCAAATATAATATATTTCAAAGCATATAATTCTTTGTTATAGAAAAAAAGTTGTTTGAAGAAATGTTATACAAAAATTATTATTATATATTATCATTGTATGAATTATTATATATCATTATTATATAAATTATTATCATTTTATATAAATCATGGTAACAAGATCTACTAGCTGTAATATATTGCAGGTAAGTTTCTCTGGTAATCCATTGTTTTAGTTATCATTGTCAATTAGTGTAAATAGATCCAATATCATTTTCGATTAATTTTGTTTCGGTCAATTCTCCATTCGATTAATTGTTGTGCAATCAATTTTCCTTTCGATCAATTTTCCCTTCGATCAATTTCCCATTCGATCAATTTTCCATTCGACCAATTTTCCATTCGATCAATTTTCCATTCGACCAATTTTCCATTCGATCAACTTTTCATTCGATCAATTGTTTTCGGTCAATTGCTTTCGATCAATTTTCCGGATCCCGAGGTACTCCATGAGTAATGGGTGAACAATTCGAAGATGATTTCCCAATTCTCACATATTGGAGACGATCAGACTAATATGATTCCAGCCACTTGAAACTTAAACCCCTAAAACCGTAGAAATAAAGCCTGGACAAAAGAATAGTATGATTCACAGAGTCACAGAGTCAAATGCCTTGGAGAAATCTAAAAATATTGAAAAAAACACTATCGTTCGAATCTAATGACTCATAAATTGATTTCACAAATTTCAGACTGGCTTGTACTGTGGACCTACCAGACCTAAATCCCAACTGTTTGTCTGCCAATGAAGAGTATTTATCCATAAAGTTAGACACTTGTTTATAAACAGTTTTTTCAAAAATTTACTAATTGTTGACAATATTGAAATTGGTCTATGATTACTGACATCTGACAAAAATTACAGCTAGGATTGGAGATATGATATGACTAATTTTTTAAAGACTTTATTAGATACAGCGTGTAAATCAGTGGATTTATTTTTGAGTGAACTAATAGCTCTATCAATTAAAATAAGGAATTAAATGTTAAATAATTTAATCGCTGTTTTTCATATATGTAAGGAAATATAAAGCTTTCTGATAACTCAGAAATTAAAATATTATAAAATATATTAATCTGATGATTAATTTAGTATTTTATTGTTATATTGATGAATATTATTTTCTTTACTATTTCACATTTATAAGTTTTGAAGATATATAAAAATTATAATAGTAATGAATCATTTTTGAAGAAATGATTTAAATATCAATTTTCATTACAATTAATTCTTCTCCCAGTAATTATTGAATCGCCAAATAACTGTTTTTGAAAACCACATTTAAATATCAGAAAATGAAACAGATTATAATAATTTTTTATTACAAAATATCAGCTTACACTTATTCATCGGGTCTAATTGAATATACGCTTCCATCCCGTAAATACCCTCCATCCCGTAAATACCCTCCATCCCGTAAATACCCTTCATCCCGTAAACACCCTCCATCCCGTAAACACCCTCCATCCCGTAAACACCCTCCATCCCGTAAATACCCTCCATCCCGTAAATACCCTTCATCCCGTAAACACCCTCCATCCCGTAAACACCCTCCATCCCGTAAACACCCTCCATCCCGTAAACACCCTCCATCCCGTAAACACCCTCCATCCCGTAAACACCCTCCATCCCGTAAACACCCTCCATCCCGTAAACACCCTCCATCCCGTAAACACCCTCCATCCCGTAAACACCCTCCATCCCGTAAACATCCTCCATCCCGTAAACACCCTCCATTTTGTAAACACCCTCCATCCCGTAAACACCCTCCATCCCGTAAACACCCTCCATCCCGTAAACACCCTCCATCCCGTAAACACCCTCCATCCCGTAAACACCCTCCATCCCGTAAACACCCTCCATCCCGTAAACACCCTCCATCCCGTAAACACCCTCCATGCCGTAAACACCCTCCATCCCGTAAACACCCTCCATCCCGTAAATACCCTTCATCCCGTAAACACTCATCATCCCGTAAATAACCTCTACCA
The DNA here is from genome assembly GCA_947561585.1 of Caprella mutica. NCBI lineage: Eukaryota > Metazoa > Arthropoda > Malacostraca > Amphipoda > Caprellidae > Caprella > Caprella mutica. Next base: position 101,014 of record CANNZV010001858.1, on the reverse strand, counting down.
TGTAAATACCCTCCATCCCGTAAATACCCTCCACCCGTTAATACCATTCATCCTGTAAATACCCTCGACCCGTTAATACTATCCATCCCGTAAATACCCTCTATCATGTAAATACCCTCCTTCCCGTAAATACCCTTCCCACCCGTAATTTCTCTTCACCCCATAAATACTTCCCGCCCCGTAAATACCCTCCCTCCCGTAAATCCCACTCCTCCCCGTAACTACCATCTCCTAAATTCCCTCCACCCCGTAAATACCCTCCCGTAAATTCCCTACATCATGTAAATTCCCTCAACCCCGTAAGTACTTCCCACCCCGTGAATAACCTCCACCCCGTAAGTACTTCCCACCCCGTAAATTCCCTACACCCCGTAAATTCCCTCCCGTAGCTTCACTGCGTAACGAGTAGCCTACAGAAAGCTTTCAAATTATCTCAATCACTTTTTGGGTCATAACTTTCGGTACCTTCCCCTCCCTCCCTCCCTTTGGTTTTGGGGGTCAAAAGCCACTGGTTTTCAGTGTCTCTTTAGCTGTGGTGTGAGGTGGTGGAGGGTGTATCGTGCTTCTCTCTAACGTCTTTGTTCCGTCACATTTCAGGTGGTGTTAATGACTTCACATGGAGGAGTGAGAGGAAAAAATAATGATTTTGGTTCGTATATACGGAAAAAGATTAGGTTTGAAAATTTATTATTTTTTTTTTCAGTTTAAAATTTAACCTAAATTATGTTGGTACGCCCATAAAATTTCAGCTCTGTGATTTCGCAAATTAAATATCTACAAGATTCGATAGTTTCTGTATATATGCTTCTTAATTGTTATATTTATTTATATATACACATTATCAAATATATCTACTTTTTAGTTATATTTATATATATTCATATATGAAATATATTAGATTACAATATGTTTTAATAGTTTTACTGTTCAGACTATGTATAGCTATGTTCCTGTATATAATTTAGCTATAAACTTATACTTCTAACCATTCATTAACAAATACTTTTGTAAATGGAGTATAGATTTATATACCATAGTAAAATGCGCGTGACTGTGAATTACATTTCATTGATTTGTAATATACATTGTTACATGAATATACTCTACTCTGTGAACGATATAAAAAATGAAGAAATGGGATTTTCTCACTGTAATCAAATTATATTAGATGGCGACATCTGGCATGCAAGAATACGTATTATTAATAAATTCAATTTTCCTATAGTCCTATTGTAGATTAAATTTAAAAATAATATAAACTATTTACATGATTAATATTATTTTCCAAAATAGTCATTCAAAAACTTTTCATAAAATTTTAATAAATTACTCAATTTTGAAAAATATGATTATTTTTAAAAACATGTATCGCACATTCATTTTTTTAAGTTTTCTGATGTTGCTAGGTTCTCTTGAGTAATTATTTTTAGAGTGCATTTAGGAAACCATAAGGAAATTAACTGATTAATCACCATTGTTTCATTATATAGGAACACTTTTCATTAGTTAAAACATAATTTGAAACAAGAAAACTGTATCTTTCGAAAAAAAGAAGCCATTTACTATCTTCAGTATTAACATATGTACAGTGAAAAAAAAAAGTACCCATATTATTTTTTCCACATTAGTAAAACGAATGTTTATTAATTGTAATACTTGTAGATATTTTAAGATTAGTCTGGGTATACGAAGACAAATTTGTAAGATTCTAAAATGATAGGAAATTAGAAAACTATGAATTGTGAAATTAGCATCATGCGGAAACTTTTTTCTCTGATAGTACATGCATTCAGGAATCAAAAAGAAACTATAAATACAAAATGGAAATGGTTATACTGATTGGTAGAACCTATGCATATTTTAAATTGGAAAATATGTAAATATGCATAAGTTAATAAGAAAAGGAAAGGATTAATAGATAAAGAAAGAAAAAATTGCATAGTTATATTATTGAATTAAGAATTTATAGGTAAACTATATATATTTGATATTTTAAAATAAGGCTATATGAATTGAAATAATTGAAAAGAAACTATTTAAATGTGGGGAGTGATGGACTTGAAGAACATTGTTTCTAATTGTATTTTATTACATATATATTATGTAACTTCTTTTTTCTTTAATGAAGAAAAAATTAGTTATCCCTATAGTTACGAGATATCGAACATTGAGCAAAAGCATTGTTTTTAATTCATATGGATTATTAGTAGATACTAGTAGGTAGATACTAGTAGGTAGAAACTAGTAGGTAGAAACTATTAGGTAGAAACTATTAGGTAAATACTAATAGGTAGGTACTAGTAGGTAAATACTAGTAGGCAGATACTAGTAGGTAGGTACTAGTAGGTAGGCAGATACTAGTAGGTAGATACTAGTAGGTAGGTACTAGTAGGTAGATACTAGTAGGCAGATACTAGTAGGCAGATACTAATAGGTAGGTACTAGTAGGTAGATACTAGTAGGCAGATACTAATAGGTAGATACTAGTAGGTAGGCAGATACTAGTAGGTAGATACTAGTAGGTAGGTACTAGTAGGTAGATACTAGTAGGCAGATACTAGTAGGTAGGTACTATTAGGTAGATACTAGTAGGCAGATACTAGTAGGTAGATACTAGTAGGTAGAAACTAGTAGGTAGAAACTATTAGGTAAATACTAATAGGTAGGTACTAGTAGGTAAATACTAGTAGGCAGATACTAGTAGGTAGGTACTAGTAGGTAGATACTAGTAGGCAGATACTAGTAGGTAGGTACTATTAGGTAAATACTAATAGGTAGGTACTAGTAGGTAGATACTAGTAGGTAGGTACTAGTAGGTAAATACTAATAGGTAGGTACTAGTAGGTAGATACTAGTAGGTAGGTACTAGTAGGTAAATACTAATAGGTAGGTACTAGTAGGTAGATACTAGTAGGTAGGTACTAGTAGGTAGATACTAGTAGTTTTTTTTGTTAAAAAATTAACAGTAGATTATTATACGGTATGATGATATTAACTATATGGTATTTTAATATTTCGTTAGTATTGATCTATAAGTATATTGACTTTTATATAAATATGAATTATTAATTGAGTATTTAGAATGTATGAAAGAAAAAAATAAGAAGTATCCTATAACTAGAAATATAAAGACAACCAAGATCTACAAAATAGGAAAAAAACATTTTTTTCTCAATGAAACATGTGTAATGTACTGTATGTTTATATGCGTGTCACAGTAGAGTATATACTACTGCCATTACCAGGGCTACATATTGTAAAGCTATATATTACACTCAAGTTAGGTTTATACTATGAGTAACATATGCCATAAATATTTTATTATACCAATATATATGTTATAGGAATTCTTTTTATATGTATTATAAATTTACGAATATTATTTATTCAGAGAATTTCATTCATGTTACGAATTGTATATATGAATTATTCTAATACTAATTCAATTTATAATAAATCATTTATACGAATTATATTAAAGTTTCAGTCAACTAATTTGCACTACTTCATTTAATATATTAGAATATAATGACATTTTTATATTCAATATTGTAATTTATAGTTATGTACAATATATATTATATTTTTTATAGAGTAATATTAACTTGGGTGAATTATAAGTTATTGGGCAATACACATTTTCGATGAAATATAATGTATATTAATTAGGGTTAGTTCCGAATAATCGGTCAGTATCACATCTTCGGTCATATAAGAAAAACAATATAAAAATTATTATTATTACACAGTGCTATCTAATAATAATAATATTTATATTGTTTTTTCTTATATGACTGATGATGTAGTACTGACCGATAATTCGGAACTTACCCTATATAAGTTGAAAAATAATAATAATAAACCCTACTATTGCCAATGAATAATTTACTTATTTGTTGTTCCATTAAATGCGAGTACCTTTTTATTTAGTTTGTTAATTCATTATTTTTCTGCAGCTCTGCGAACACTCAGTTTTCTCTTTTCAAAAATGCATTCCTTCATAAACATTTAAAAATTAAGACTAAAAAGCAACCACTCAATAGAGAGGAGCTTTGAAACTTTAATGGAATTCAGATCGTTTAACAGATGGACTTTTTATATTATTTTAGAGATTTACTGCATATTTTAATGCACTCTAAAGATATATTGCTACTTATTAATTACCCTGTACAAAAGATTAAATTCCTGTGTTAAAATTAATATTTTTGGCATGTTTTTCACTAAAACGCGTCAAATGAAAAGAAAAATAACTATTTAAAAAAAAGTGGACCGCATCTTTTTAAATCATCCAAACACACACTTAAATTATACTCTATTTACCATCATTAAACACCAACTAGTAACCCCTTACTGTTAATAAATCAATAGCCTCCAAAGTTTTATATACAGAATCTAAAGATGATTGGTATATTGAAAATAAAATCGAAGATATCGTTTGTGAAATTTATCATCAGTTAGTGGCTCCAATGAGTTTGATTCACGCGATGAACTGCACTGGTAGCAATGCACCAGCAGTACATTGCACCAGCAGTACATTGCACCAGCACTACATTGCACCAGCACTACATTGCACCAGCACTACATTGCTACATTGCACCAGCACTACATTGCTATATTGCACCAGCACTACATTGCACCAGCACTACATTGCACCAGCACTACATTGCTACATTGCACCAGCACTACATTGCTATATTGCACCAGCACTACATTGCACCAGCACTACATTGCTACATTGCACCAGCACTACATTGCTATATTGCACCAGCACTACATTGCACTAGCACTACATTGCACCAGTACTACATTGCTACATTGCACCAGCACTACATTGCTATATTGCACCAGCACTACATTGCTACATTGCACCAGCACTACATTGCTATATTGCACCAGCACTACATTGCACCAGCACTACATTGCTACATTGCACCAGCACTACATTGCTATATTGCACCAGCACTATATTGCACCAGCACTACATTGCACCAGCACTACATTGCTACATTGCACCAGCACTACATTGCTATATTGCACCAGCACTACATTGCACTAGCACTACATTGCACCAGTACTACATTGCACCAGTACTACATTGCACCAGCAGTACATTGCACCAGCACTACATTGCACCAGCACTACATTGCTTGTACCAGCACTACATTGCTTGTTTCTAATATTAGCTAGCTCGTTGTTCGTATCAACTTTGGCGACTTAGCAATCTTTACGCGCTGAACATTCAGCGTTGCTGCGTAACTTCAGATGGACTTCAGAAACTCGAAACTGAAGTTTGCTCAAAAATTGTAATTCGACTGCCTAGTGTTTGAACCTGAATGCGGAGAGAAGAATTCGAACTATGTAAGTTATGCGTCGAAGAGTGAGTCAGGAGCATATTCTACTCTGAACTTGAAATATATATTGACTTAAAGTAGGTTGAAAATGTGTATAACTTAGAATGCAAAAATTGGGTGATTAATGTATTAAAAGAGAAAACCTATTAGCATCCACAGTATTAAAATTTATTGAAAGGGCAATTGATAGTCTATCAAGTTTGGTTGAAAACAGATTTGAAGATATTTGTATGATAAAAATATAGAGTTAAGATGGTATAATAGAGAATTATTTATTTTAATAGATATTAAATTCTTCCTTTTATCTAATTTAATGAAATACTACGTATAAGATTGTCTTGGTTCTAAAAGAAAAGATCCTTATCCAATCTCATCTCATCAAAATTTCCGTAAAACTTTTTTCCAACATCCGGAAAAAGCTGAATCTACTTTTGAGAATCGTCTTCAGGGATTCATTAATATGAAATCTAGGTATCTCTCTTTTCTAATTTCAAAAAACAAAGGATGCTAATGATGAACAAACAGACTCTTTGGAAGGGGATATGCAATCAGAAAAGTCGGAATGAGGGTGCAACTTTGCTCACGAATACACAGTCACTTAATATTTCAAATAATGCTCGGTAGCGAAATTTTTAATTGGCAGATTATCTGTTATTATCCATTGTTGTAAATATTGAACGTATTTTATCGTAAAACATCAATATTTCAGATATTGTCATCGAGATTCATTATTCATGATGTCCGACGAAAGAGGGTAGACTATCAGTATTTTAATTTATGATTGATTACGATTGAATTTTCGTTGAATCATTCTTTGTTTATAATAAATGATATTTTGATCATCGATTATAATTACTGATGATTGGCGATTTTATGACAGGAAAACTCATTGATCTTTCGAGTTGAAATTTCAATTCAAAAATTCGATCTTTCGGATTTATCTTTCGATTTAAATATAATTGAAATTTCAATTTGAATCTGAATCTACATGATTGGTTAAAAAATTATTCTGTTGGGATATTCAATTAATTTTGAGTGAAAAGACAACTGCTAGTTTACTAAATTTCATCGAAAAGGTAATTGATAGTTTATTAACTTTTCAACTGCCAAAAATCATGTTCAGCAATCATAAATCTGCGAATTGTCAGCTGTGTTAGATACGGTGTGCCCAAAATGTTATGTTTTCCCGTCTAAATATTTAACAAATATAGTAAACATCGCATAAGGTTTTTGAGATAGTGTCCATACCGCATAAATTTCTATCGATACATTGTTGCAAGAATAATGTTTTTACGGATAATATTTTAAGGATAACTCATCTCTGATTGGTTGACAAGGAGGAGGAGACTAACTGGGCGGAGAATTAAACAGTTAGTGCTCTGCTCCCAGTTGTTTCATCCTTCTTGTATATATTGAAGAGTTACTACTTTTACTTTTCAAATAATGAAAACTTTGAAAGACTTCTCATAGATGGCTGTAATTTAGTTTGTTGTATCCCATAGTTTGATGTACTGCACACTTCATGTTCCGTTACACTCATTGGTCAATCTCCTTAGCCAATCAATGAGTTAGTAATCTTAAGAACATTATTTCCACAAGGAACAATATTTTTAAAACAATATTCTCAATTGTAGTAACCTTATAATTTCTAACCTTAACAGGTGCCACTCTGCTAGATTTAGATATAAACGAATAAAATCTACATTTATTCTTTATCAACTCACTTGTACCGATTAAATTTATAAAGTATCTTAGAGAAATAGTATAAAAATTGGATAAATTTGGTTGTTATATTAATAATAAGAGTATATTATATCTTTTGTTGTATAATCGAAGATGTAGAACTGTCCGATAGCCAGAAACATACCCAATTCACACTAATTCACAGTTTGCATGTTTCACTGTATTTCTTTTCTCAATATCTAATTATCTTTCACCGCAACACAGAATGCTACTTCCCCTCCATAAATTTGCCCTTAAACCGATTAAGGGTGTCCAACGATTTCCCTTTCTCGCTCATTTCTTCCTACTTTAGTCTGGAGCTGAAATGACCTGAGACTTCTCTTCCTTCATAAGCTACGATGTACCCAGGATTTCTTCTCCTATAGGACCAAATTATCCTATAGGAGAAAACTATCAGTCTTTGTGTACCCTGCGAGAAAAGTATGGTGGGAATATATGAAATCATGAGAGAAAGTTATGGCGGGGCCATATGAAATCATGAGAAAGTTATGGTGGGCCATAGAAGATTAAGAGGGGTCACAGCTTTTTCTTCTAACATTTCAAAATAACTCGTTTCTCAGGATTAATTAAACATCACCATCACATCAACTCGCTAAAACATCAGTCAATTATCTTCCTTTGATGATGTGCTTTCATTTTGAATTAAAAAACTTACTTGAATGAAAGAAACCATAATTTAATTTCCATTCATATTCGATTTATTCACATCATGAAAAGCTTTTAAATGATTCGGTCTCGCAGTTATCAGCCGTGAAATTAATCCACAACGAGAGGGAAAAATGATTAAATGCATAACCGTATTAATCATTCCATCAATTTTGCAAAATGATATTTTACGATAAAAATAGAAAGGTGAATATTTTTTTAATTTATATTGGTTCATATTTTATGATAAAATGATTCAAAATTTCTATAAGATACACACAAATATAAAAATTCAAAATAATTTTGGTTTAATTTCTTGTTATGTATAATGGTACCTGCAGGTATCATGGATACCAATCAGAGTAAATAATAATTATTGTATCGTTTTTTATTATATGATTCAAAAGTCTTGTGGATAAAGTAGGAGGAGCTTAGCAAAAAGTCTGGTGGAAAAACTTAAAAAACCCTATGTGTGTACGGACCTTAAGGCTGTCAATGTAGTCCTATATAATATGAATATTAATCAATTAGGAATAATTTATTATATACAATTCCTCAGTATTATATCATCCTAATATGGATGATATTGGATATAATACCAATTGAATGGATGGGAAAAAGTACCTCTCGTTTTTTGTATGTTCTGTTGCTAATTTAGTATATCTTTAATTGAAAGTTTTGTAATATGAAAAAAAAAAAATTCTGAATAAATTTATTATTACCTTTGCAATTTTGCAGAAGGTTTTATTTTACCCGGTATTTATTCATTTATTTAAATTTGGTTAAACGATTGGTCAATGTACAGTGACCTGCTGGTAGAATTTTGGGAGCTACCCGGTAAAGGTCATGGTCATTTATAACTCAAAAAGTATTAAACCATATTGCATGAAACTTGATGGGACGATACAGGGACCATTTTATTAGATTTTGGGAGCGATAGGCAAACCCTCTCTCAACTTCCCCCCCCCTCCCCAACCGGACCACTAACCTAACCTTAGGTGGACTGTATCTCTTTTTATTTATAGTGTATAGTGTTTTCTTAATGTTTCATTAAACAATCATAAATTGTTCATTGTGCAGTACAACAAACTTAATGGATACAACTATGTACTATTACCTACATACATTAAACTACTTTATATCAAATATTTATCATAATAATATGTTCAATTTAATTTAATTATTTTGCGTTTAATGGACGAATTTTCAGAGGATGAATTTTCCGTGGACGAATTTTCCGTGGACAAAATTTTCTGAGGACGAATCTTCCTGGCACGAGATTTAGGCATGGTAATAAAATGTTATAAAACAAAATAAATACTTGATATGTTGCATCTTTTCATTGATTTTGCTTAAATAGGTGTTAAACTATAAAAATCTCTGGATTTCCAGCAACATGAGAGTCACTATTTTATAATAAAAAGTTTAAATTCCTCCAGGGTTAAATTATAATAATATCTTAATTCTTCTGTCAATTATATAATAGGGTAAGCTCTGAATTATCGGACCGTTCCACATCTTCATTCATATAAGAAGAGAAACATATTATTTAACTTTAACTATAATTGGTATCCATTATACCAACATGTATCTTGGATACCAATTAAAGTAACGAGTTTAATAGTAATTATTACATATTTTTCGATTTTATGATTAACTATTTCTACCCATTTACTATTATATAGTTATCGCTTACAACAATTACATGTTCGTGTGTTTCTGACTGAAAGATAATACATCAGAGATCCTCTAACGAACCTTAGTGTGCATTATCTATTCACGGTCACATCAACGTATCACAGAAGTGAATTCATAATCCACACATTAGAATCTGACCACTCAGTGCAAGAGACACAAGTGTATCTTTACCTCATTCATGAGTATCTCACCACCATTACACCTATACCCATTCAGGAGTATCTCACCATCTTACACCTAACCCGTTCAGGAGTATCTCGCCATTACACCTATAGACTCATCGAGTCTATCTCTTGCATCTACATGGCAAGTAGGTACCAAAGTGAAGTCTTCTCTTCAAATTGATTTGCTCATCGGCTGCGTGGAGGAAATTTGCATCTTGAAACCACCATCACCGATAGATGTTGAGTTAATGACAATAGTTACAATAGATAGAGATTGACTTCATGACAATAGTTACAATAGATAGGGGGTTGAACAGCTTATTACAGTGAGAGGATGGACTTGAACAATAGAAAGTTACAATAGAAAGAGAGTTGAATAACTTATTGTAAGCAAGAGGGTTGAAGTTTTGATGATAAGGTCAAGAGTTGCTAAAAGTGTATAGGTGGCATTGTGGGCCTTTTCTTTTATTGCATCATTTGCGTTTAAGATTATTGTACACGAGACCTGTGATCTGCATCCAAATATCTACAATGTATAGGGTTAGTTCCGAATGATTACTTTTTTTTTATCATATAGGAAAAGAGTTTACAATAATTGTAGAATATAAGTTAATTACCTTCGCAATCTTGCAGAAGGTTATATTTTCATCGGAATTTATTTATTTATTTATCATCTTGTTATTCGCTTAACTGAAAAAGTGTTCAACCAAATTGCCTGAAATTTGGTGAAATGATCGGTCCATATCCAGTGACATGTTGCTAGTCTTTTAAGAGTGACCTGGTCAAAGGTCAAGGTCACGGTCATTCATAACTCAAAAAGTATCGAACCATATTGCATGAAACTTGGTGGAACGATTGGTCAATATGCAGAACCATTTTGATATATTTTGGGAGTGATCGGGTCAAAGGTCAAAGATCAAGACCAAGGCCATTTGTAACTCAAAAAGTATTCAACCAAATTGTCTGAAATTTGATGGAACAATTGGTCAATGACCAGGAACGATCTGGTAAATTTTTTGGAAGGGATCCGGTCAAAGGTCAAGGTCAAGGTCATTTATAACCCAAAAAGTATTCTACCATATTGCATGAAACTCGGAGGGATGATTGGTTATTATCCAGTTAGCAGTTTCCTTAATTTAGGGAGAGAACGGGTTAAAGCGGAGGCGAAGGTATGCGCTCTACCGAGTGCACATAATCTAGTTTATAATAACATACATACCTTATAGTCTGAATGAATGTTATTGTCAAATATATGTTAATTATATTACTATATGTAAATATCATTTGCTTACTTCAAAATATTAGGAGGCTGATTCATCAATTCTGTTTTACACAATTTTTACGGTGTGTCAATAAAGGTTAGGTATCTTCCATCTAAAAACTTAAAAATATAGCAAACAGCACATAAGGTTTTTGAGATAATGTCTACCGCATAAGTTTCTATCGATACAGTGATGCAAGAATAATGTTTCTAAGATTAAGTCTTCTCTGATTGGTCGACAAGGAGGAGGAGCCAACAGAAGGTGGAGCACTAAACTATTAGTGCTGTGCTCCGCCCTCTGTTGGCTCCTCCTTCTTGCATATAGTAAAGAGTTGAATAAACATAGATGGCCCTTATGTAATTTGTTGTATCTGCTAGTTTTTTTTACTTCACACTTCATTATTGTATACTATCCTGAAGTTGTATACGCCCCCATTACTTTTATTGGTCAATCTCCATATCTTAAAAACATTATTCAAAAATAAAAAAATATCCGCAAGGAACAAAATTTAAGAAAATATCTCTTAGTGGTTATAATTTCTAATCATTGAGGTTCTTAAATTGAGATGCAACATGAATCATTGAACAATAAGCATTGATGTGAATCTTCAATAATCATGAAACTTCCTGAATAGTCTCAGTTACATTATATTGCAACATACATTCTAAATGATGTAACCATTCATAATGAAGAAGTTCTTTCAAATCTGAATTTCATGAACATTTGAGAATATTCTCATTAATCCATAACACCGGAATAATCTTACACGGGTATTAACTTTCTGGCTATGATTCAAAATAACGTGGCATTACTAAGCAACTTTTCGACACTTATCCGATAGAAGAGGATGTAAATTTCTGTTCTTCTTCAAAGTGTGAGATTTCAATACAACTGAATACATAAATACAGGGTGAACTAGAAAGAGTTTTCCATTTTTGAATTATTATCAACCTAATGTTATGTAGTGTTCTTTTAATGTTTTTAGTTTTTGGCCACCATATAGTACCTAACAATGTTCCCTTTAGTTTCCAAGCATTCATTTTAGGTATTTTACAACTTATGTTTGATGAGGTTAAGCGTATGAAAAAGTCTTTCCATGACTCTCCGAATCATTTGGAACCAATTGATTCTTCACTCAAGACGAAGCGCCAGCAAATTCTGTGAATGTGACTAAAGAGCCGTACACACGCAGGGTTTTTTAAGTCTATCCACCAGACTTTTTGCTAAGCTCCTCCTACTTTTTCCACAAGAATATAAGAAAAAACTATAAAAATCGTATAATTATTATTTTGGTATCCATGATACCTGCAGGTATCATGGATACCAAAGTAGGAGGAGCTTATCAAAAAGTCTGGTGGAAAGACTTAAAAACCCCCAACTTTCACGGCTTTTGTGACAAGACAATATGGCCACTCTCAAGTCCTGACATCCATCTTGGAAATCAAAGTTTCAACTTATTCCTAATTTGGACTCTTTTAAGGCAGCCATTAGCTCTGTTCGGACGAAATTAGATGAAGAAATGGGTGTGTCGTTCTTTGTGTATCTGTAACAACTCTTGTTGAGAAAATGATCAAAACCATAGACGACCATTTAGAAATTCGTCATGTTACCTACTAAGATTCTGACTATATTTGTAATTACCCTGTCGAAGTATTTTCTTATTATTCTTCTAGGCTTATTTAAATTCAATATTATTATTTAAAATCTTTTTTAGGTCACTCTGCATGGCAGACTCGTAAAAGGTGATGAGAGTTGGATTGAAATAAGAGATCTAGTTTTCATTACAGTTGAATAATTAACTTAAGTCTCAACATATGTTTGTCCCTGTGATATATTAATAATTATTATTCTCAGATAAACACTCAAACATTTTATAAACTGATGTGTATCACATTTGTTCAGTATTCTTTCAAGTGCAATAATCTGTAAACAATATGCACTTTTAATTGAAGATGTTGTGACGAACAATTAAAGAATTCAAGCTTGCAAAAGAAATTGAATTATGTATTTTTTAATAGACTATCGTATGAATACCAAAATCCCAAACAACATTCGAAAATTTCGGAATATCTTGCATTAAAATTGGACAATGAAAAAGGAAATTTGCTCGCTTCGAATATTAAGAATGTGACAGTTTTAGTGCAGCGTCAGCAATATCTTTCGAGATGGTAATATCAGCTGCAAAATACCTATGATATTTATGCAGCGCTATTTGCGCAATAAGATGGAATAAACTTCTTACAATTTCTTCAATATCTAATATTGTATATGTGCAATGCTAGAACATTTCTCTGATAACAATATATTTATTTTGACCACTTTGAAGAATATATGTATAAAATATTAACTTAGAATCTATTGATCAATAGTCGAAATAATTGTCTGATGCTCAGTTGTAATGCTTATTTATATTTTTATTATTTCAAGGTTGATATACCAAATATATAAAACGTACGCTATATGATTTTTTTCTATATATTGATAATTTATAGGATTTTGCGGTGACACCAAAAATGGGAGTGACTGTTGACAGAGTGGACCAGAGGGTGATTTATATTGTAACGAAGGAGAGAAAGAACTTCTCTTTCTCCTCACTCTCCTCAATTCACCCTCTCCTCCTCGATCTCTCATCTTTCTCCTCTTCTCCTCATTTACAGTTTCAGAGCGGAAGTCTAATTATTGGCTTTTTGCTAAGATTTCAGGTGATAATATCAAGATTCTTTATATCTAATATTTTAGGAGTTTCTAATGTTGTCTAAATATTATTCCAATAATTGATAGGCAGATTAGATGAAGAAGAGGCATGCACGATGCCTAAGGTAGGCCTATAGACCTAACTTTATGGTCTATAAAATGTCTGGAGTTTTCGTAAGTAACTAATTCGGTTTTCTTTGAGACGCTTCTGAAGTTCTAAAGTTCTTAGTTTGATATCCTAGTCACGTGACTTCAGTCAGAACTTTTGAAGTTCTTAGTTAGAAATCCTAGTCACGTGACTTCAGTCAGAACTTCTGAAGTTCTTAGTTTGAAATCCTAGTCACGTGACTTCAGTAAGAACTTCTGAAGTTCTTAGTTTGAAATACTAGTCACATGATTTCAGTCAGAACTTTTGAAGTTCTTAGTTTGATATACTAGTCACGTGACTTCAGTAAGAACTTCTGAAGTTCTTAGTTTGATATCCTAGTCACGTGACTTAGGTCAGAACTTCTGAAGTTTTTGGCTCTTTTTGGAAGTGTCTCTTGTAAATGTACGAGGAACAAACAAAAAATTACATATAACGATTTTAATTCAAGGTTTATCCTTAAGAGAGAGAGGGAGAGAGAGATACAGAGTCCCCGAACTGTTGTAATTTGGATTATGTATTATCTTTTTACACATTTTACTTTGTTATAATATATTATTAACGCTACTTGCAGTTTTATAGGATAGCGCTAGGGTTATGCTCTTCAATTACGTGGTTTTTAGTGTTAGGTAGGTTTTTAGGCTTTATATGATGCTATCTCTTCATTTTCCTCTTCCATCCGTGAGTGCAGCCACTGGTGTTTGTGTCCCTTTTTGTCACATTCCTTGGTAAGTGTTTGCATTCACGGAATAACTTTTATACATCCATGAGCATTGTCACCGACATGTGTTAGGTGAGTCTGTTCATGGAGCCACTTTCCTTTCTGACTGGTTTTTGTGTGTCCCTTGTATTTATTTAATCCAATTAAAAATATTTTAGGGGAATAAAATCGGAAAATTTGAACAATCTGATATAGAAAATTTACGCTATCAACACATAATTAATAAAATATATTTAATATAAACAAAAAATCAAGGATCTACGTTTTGAGAAATAATAATAAATACAGTGAAAATCTTTTTCTGCGATGCTACGCATGAAAAATGGATAGAATTTGCGTAGATTTATGAGACAATACATTCAGAGATAAGACTTCAGTGTCCGGAAGTTATTTTGTTTCTAATTTATGGAGTCTTTGTATCATCTCACAGTGAGGAATTGAAGTCTTTTTAACGGAATTAATCCTTTTTAACGGAATTAAAGTCTTTTTAACGGAATTAAAGTCTTTTTTAATGGAATTAAAGTCTTTTTAACGGAATTAAAGTCTTTTTAACGCTCTATTAGTTCGAATAACTCGTTTTCTATGGGTCTAATCGAAAAAATACCACGAACAAAAACGATAGGGAATTCAATTTTATCTATGACCACGAAGTTTCAGAACCGTAGCTTCATTAATAACTTTTTTTCATGGCAAAAAACATGGCCCAAATTACTTTGAAGTGCCATTTTGAGGTACTTCAAAATAGCTACAAATATTGGTATTCAAACATCTAAGGCTTGATTTTGGTTCAAGCTACGACATTGCAGTTTTTTGCATTCGAATCTCCAGAGAATTATCTATAACGGTCGCTGCATTTTGTTCGAATTTCAAATTATTTTTATGAATATATAATTAAAAAAGATTTTTTTTTAATATTTCGAAAAATAATCTGAAATTCGAACAAAATGCCAAATACCGTTCTAGACCATCCACTGGAGTATCGAATGCAAAAAATTGCAATGCCGTAGCTTCAACCAAAAAAAAGAGCCTTATGCCTTTGGGAAATGGGTCGAAATCCGTTTGAAATTCGAATAACTCGTTTTCTATGGGTCGAATCGAAAAATTGCCTTGAACAAAATCGAAAAACAAATTAATTTTCCATTAGGGTACCAAGTTTCAGAACCATAGCTTCATTAATAATATTTGGAAGAGGATGGTAGAGATAAAATATATTATTCTGTATTGTATAATATGAGAATGAATGCAGTTATGTAAAATGTTCCTAATACATTCTTTGATATATTCTTACCCTGCATAGCGTCACACATGCATTCTTCCCCTGCATAGCGTCACACATGCATTCTTAACCTGCATAGCGTCACACATGCATTCTTCCCCTGTATAGCGTCACACATGCATTCTTACCCTGCATAGCGTCACACATGCATTCTTCCCCTGTATAGCGTCACACATGCATTCTTCCCCTGCATAGCGTCACACATGCATTCTTACCCTGCATAGCGTCACACATGCATTCTTACCCTGCATAGCGTCACACATGCATTCTTACCCTGCATAGCGTCACACATGCATTCTTCCCCTGCATAGCGTCACACATGCATTCTTACCCTGCATAGCGTCACACATGCATTACCCTGCATAGCGTCACACATGCATTCTTCCCCTGCATAGCGTCACACATGCATTCTTAACCTGCATAGCGTCACACATGTATTCTTACCCTGCATAGCGTCACACATGCATTCTTCCCCTGCATAGCGTCACACATGCATTCTTAACCTGCATAGCGTCACACATGCATTCTTCCCCTGTATAGCGTCACACATGCATTCTTCCCCTGCATAGCGTCACACATGCATTCTTACCCTGCATAGCGTCACACATGCATTCTTACCCTGCATAGCGTCACACATGCATTCTTACCCTGCATAGCGTCACACATGCATTCTTCCCCTGCATAGCGTCACACATGCATTCTTACCCTGCATAGCGTCACACATGTATTACCCTGCATAGCGTCACACATGCATTCTTCCCCTGCATAGCGTCACACATGCATTCTTAACCTGCATAGCGTCACACATGCATTCTTACCCTGCATAGCGTCACACATGCATTACCCTGCATAGCGTCACACATGCATTCTTACCCTGCATAGCGTCACACATGTATTCTTACCCTGCATAGCGTCATACATGCATTACCCTGCATAGCGTCACACATGCATTCTTCCCCTGCATAGCGTCACACATGCATTCTTCCCCTGCATAGCGTCACACATGCATTACCCTGCATAGCGTCACACATGCATTCTTCCCCTGCATAGCGTCACACATGCATTCTTAACCTGCATAGCGTCACACATGCATTCTTCCCCTGTATAGCGTCACACATGCATTCTTCCCCTGCATAGCGTCACACATGCATTCTTAACCTGCATAGCGTCACACATGCATTCTTACCCTGCATAGCGTCACACATGCATTACCCTGCATAGCGTCACACATGCATTCTTACCCTGCATAGCGTCACACATGTATTCTTACCCTGCATAGCGTCATACATGCATTACCCTGCATAGCGTCACACATGCATTCTTCCCCTGCATAGCGTCACACATGCATTCTTCCCCTGCATAGCGTCACACATGCATTACCCTGCATAGCGTCACACATGCATTCTTCCCCTGCATAGCGTCACACATGCATTCTTAACCTGCATAGCGTCACACATGCATTCTTCCCCTGTATAGCGTCACACATGCATTCTTCCCCTGCATAGCGTCACACATGCATTCTTACCCTGCATAGCGTCACACATGCATTCTTACCCTGCATAGCGTCACACATGCATTCTTCCCCTGCATAGCGTCACACATGCATTCTTACCCTGCATAGCGTCACACATGCATTACCCTGCATAGCGTCACACATGCATTCTTAACCTGCATAGCGTCACACATGCATTCTCCCCCTGTATAGCGTCACACATGCATTCTTCCCCTGCATAGCGTCACACATGCATTCTTACCCTGCATAGCGTCACACATGCATTCTTACTCTGCATAGCGTCACACATGCATTCTTCCTCAGCTTAAAGTCACTCTGTTTGTTTTTCTGTTTCTGGCTCTCTGCCAAGTGCAAGCTATGCTAGACACTCACCGTACAATAAGGACAAAAGTGGGTCCAGACTCAGACTGGCAACATCGCATATTTGGAATATCATTTAATTAAGTTTAACCAAACGTCACTTAAATAATTCTACACATTTCATTCAATTAAAATTAATAAATTTGCTTTTATGTTTCAATTAAAATGACTAATTACTAAACTGCGTAAGGTACCAATATGATTCTGAACACATTTCCTAATACAATAAACGGTAGGTTCAAAACCTTCTTCTTAATAGTTATTTGTAAGTGGATTTAAATTGTCTAAGATAAGTTTATCCTACTTTAATAATATTGTGGTTCGGATTGTTTTCTCATGTGTCTCATGAATAATATTTTCCGGGGATCAGATCCGTAATCTAATGTTCCATAAAAGCAATTTCAGGCCACGTGGTTAAAATTACAAAATGGAGTACCTATTTAGACACCCTCTAATAAATCTGTGTTTCCTGAATATCAGGAAAGATTAAAGAATTTAGATAATATCTTTTGATGTATTTATAGTAGCCTGAGGAATCACTTTGTGTCAAAAAATAGTAAGAACGCCGCCATTTTTGTACCGCATTCCCGACCTCAAGTTTCAAATCAAAACAACTTCATTCAGTTCAGCAATTCAATTGAATGTAAACAAAGAGTTTCAATTCTAAGGACAAAGATCAATTGTTTTGCATAGTAACACAAAATAGAGGAATGTGGAGGGGGAGGAGGAGAGGGAGGGGGGGAATAAAGTTCTTCAAATCTTTGCCTGTACAAACAATACTGATTTGCTCTAACGAGAACCAGGGACAAGCGACTGGATTGTCTACTGCGTCAAATGTTTGACTCGGATTGACTCAGTGAGATGCTGATTGACTCAGTGAGATGCTGATTGACTCAGTGAGATGCTGATTGACTCAGTGAGATGCTAATTGATTCAGTGAGATGCTGATTTGGGAAGAGTCTGCAGGACTCATATTGATTCAGTGGAATGCTGATTAACATGTGATTAGGAAGAGTCTACAAGACTATTCCACATTTCATAAATTTCCCCTTACTTAATCGTTGAAAAATATTTTCAGTATAAACTGTTTTGTCAAAAGACTCAATATGTAGAAGGGAGATTGATTTTTTAAATTTTGTTTTATCTCCAATCTATAGTATTTTTTATCTCCAGTAATTAGTTTAATTAATATGTAAGTTAATATGTTAATGTTTACTAACAAGTTTAATTCAATAACACTGCTCTTGTTTACTAACATGCTAAAGTTAATAACACAGTTCATGTTTTCTAACATGCTTAGTGTGACAAATGAAGTCACACTACATTCTCAGATGCTGCCTCTAATTACATCTCATCACTAATTTAATTGCTCTCTCTTTTTACGAAGCTGTCGACAGAATCAATTTACTGAACTAATAAGCTAGCGTCGAGATCATTTACTTTGTATTTAGAAAAAAGGCCTAAAGTAATACGTAACTAGTTTATATTTGAATGGTAATATGTTGATATTGGAATATATTGATAAGCTCCCTTTATGTATTACTATCAAAAGCCTACCGCTTGTTTCGTCATATTATTGTAAGCTTATTTTATGGAAGCCCACATAATAATATTTAAGTAATATTAATAATATTTAACATCATATTTGTAGATTAACCTCATTATAATTGTCCTGGTACTTTTAGGAATTTAAATACAGCACATATGTCCGTAACTTTTAATTTTGTGATCTAGGAACATGAGTAGAACATGATTACAAAAAGGGTAACAACAAAGTAATGGCAAAGCAAAAGCGCTTCAAACTAAACATATTTAAAAATAATGATATGGAAAGTACCTAATGTTTATAAATAGCAAGCAACAAATTTTAAATTATCTCACCTTAAAACAATGCAAGAATTTTAACAAACATTTAAATAAACTATGAATCTTAAATAAACTATGAATCTTAAATAAACTATGAATCTTAAATAAACTGTGAATCTTGAATAAACTATCAATCCTAATTAAACTATGAATCTTAAATAAACTAATTTTTAAATGCACAACAACAGTTTAAAACTTTTAAACTTTCGAGAAAACAAGCTACTTCGAAATTAGAGATTAAAATGAAAATATGCTTTGATCGGTAACCGAGTATAAACAATGACGTAAAATTTACCTAAGCCAACTAAAGGTTCATAAATATCATAGTGCAAAATATGCCTACATAAATTAACTCACTTGCTTTTGGGAAGAGGGTGGCAAATACCGTCATTTTAATAAAGGATTAACACTACACTATGCGTAAGGTTATCTATTTGGGTACGTACACAGTAATTGAATTAACTTAAATGGTCTCTGAGGAAAAGGGAGGAAAAGTTAAGAAAAAGTAAACTGAAGGCTATATACGACTACAATACAGCAAATAATTTTTGAGAGTTTAAACAGCCTAGAAATAATTAATTTAGCACCAAGAATTCCTTGCTATAAAACCATTGAACACGGATGATTACTCCACAAATTAGTATGGCTGATATTATAAAGAACTTACCTTAAGTAAATGTTATATAGCTACTTTCTATGGAAGTAAAAGATTTATCAGGGATAACCTAGTAAGGGGACTGAAAATTTCAGTTCTAAATCACTTGACGTGACAATAATTTAATTATGAAACTTTCAATAATTTAATTAAATACAAATAGATGTGGTAACTATGATTCTAGATAAATTGCTTAAATAATCAATTGCACGAAGGATGAAGTGGAATCGCTTCGATTAGCTTCCCTTAACAACCGTCCTTGTTTCAAATTTGCAATTAATTGTAACTGTATTTCATTTTTTAATTATATGTATGTGTGATTGATCATTCCAGTAATTATTCATTCAAAAATCGTTTATGCGATCAATTGTTTATTCGAAAAATCATTTTTCGATCAAATGTTTTTCGTGCAATTATTTTCGAGCAAATTGTTGCAACAAGTTAGGACAATTTTTGAAAATAGAAAAATATTTTAAAAATCTACGGATTTTACTCCTATTATTATATTAGCTTTTCTCAATATAATGCGAGTTATTCTTTATAAATATCTTTAAATTGATATACGGTTAAAGCATACATGAAATATTTCAATACTATTGGCTCTAGTAGGGTAAGTTCCGAGTTATCGGACTGTTTCATATTTCCGATCATGTTAGAAAAAGTGCATGTTAATTATTCCATATCTTCCATTTAGTTACAATTTTAAGTCAAAGTTATTATAATTATTAGATACATTTAACTTATAGGATCTAAAATGTGAAACAGGTCGGATGATTGACTTATATTAAATAAAAAATTTATTTGCATTGAAATCGCCAGCTATATCGCGGTAAATTAAACCTTATATTTTATTAAATGAAATCATTCAATATATATTAAATAATAGTTTATATATAAATATTAAATAGTAATTTATAATATAATGAATTTCAACTAAACCTTACAAATGTGTGCGTGTATTGCGCATGCGCAGTCTATTTCTTATGCATATTTAAATACTATAAAATTAAACAAAGTTTGCAAGCATATCCACGACATAATTAGTCAATCCTGTTTATTTGAGTATTAATGTTTTATTGATTAATTTATTGATTGAGTTCAAAAATATTATTAATGTATATAAAATAGTCCAGTAATAATTTAATAGTAATCATTGTTTTATACATATAAAAAATGAATGGAAATTAGCATTAAATTTTTGATTTGAATTATATCAGTATGAATAATAAATGAACTAGTAATTGTAACAAGAATAATTAGGTAAATCCTCAATTATTATTAATAGCTTGAATATTGTTCTATGGCGTCTTATTAATATTTTATAATATTAAATGTATTCATTACAATTTAAATTAATGAATGAGGGGAATGTTTCGAATAAGTTTTTATTTAATAATAGAAATTACCGGCACAGCTTTGCGACATGTAAAAGAAATATTTTAGGAGGAAGTTAATGAAATAATGGGAGTAAACAACGTAGACTATAATTATTTTCTGTTTGTTGAGGATTGTTATATATTTCCTTATTGAACGGGAATTTAGTAAAAAAAATATAAAATGTAATACTGTTCCTCTTCATTTAAAATAACAAAATTAGCTTCTTATAATAATATTGCAATACCAATGGAAAATTTTATGTGTTATTTAATAAATCAGTTAATTCACCTCCAAAAATAAAATTTATCGATAGCAGTAATTAATTTAAAGCGAAATAATTGATTGAAAACACCAGTAACATTTCCAGATTCATTTATTAACTTACGACTGACAGTCTTATAAAATATTACATCTTGAAATGCAATGACACGACTTCTAATTTTATTTTCCTAAATTTATTCCATTTCTATGAAGCTCCTTCAGATTTCCATTTCGAATTCATGTTATTTTTGTTCGCAGTAAAGAATTAATTTCCATAACTCTGCCATCAAAACACTCAGGAAATGTACAAAACAATTACTTTCAAATGCAGTCAGTTGATGGATATGGAAGGCGTTAAAAAACTGAACTGATTATTTTTTATGGAGCTTTAATTCTATATACTTAAATTAATCCGTTAATATTTTATACTTACTTGTATGATTGCTTACATGATTGCTTCTATGCTTGTTCTTTCGTATGTTTGTTCTCTTGTATGCTTCTTTGCTTGTATTTATTATCTCCCGTATAACAGTATGTTTCTTTGTTTGTATTAGTCTGAAACACCGAAGTGCTCCACGCTTAAACATTTTAAATAGCTTGGAATACGTGTATATCAAAATTTAGGTAATAAACTTAAAGATCACGTTCTTATAAAACAACTTAAAGGGTAAACTTATTTGGTTATCTTTTAGGGTAAACTTATAATGTAAATTTATAAGTAAACTTAAAGGGTAAACTTTTATAAGTTTAGTAACGTGAAAGTATCTCAGATCTCATTTGAGAGTTAAGAAATTCCAAACAAGAATAGTCTGGTAAACTAATATTATTTTACGGTTTTCTTGAACTGCAATTTAATTTTTAATGAGAAGCTATTAATTTTTATTGGAAACCCCTTTCATTTTTATATGCTGTACTTTTTTTTCACAAAGAATTAATGTAAACTTTACCTAACTCTCTTTCCATTGATAGAAAATATTATTTAGTAAAATAGAAAATGTTAACCAATGCAAAATCAAACTTCAACATTTACTGAAATTTACATTTACCCCGAAAAACAACCTAATAAAGTAGCTAGAAATACTAAAGAGTAGCGAACGGTAATTCGAGTAATACCCAGTGAATCGAGGTAAAAATGAGCTGGATTTTACCTCAAAAATATCTTTTACGCGGGAAATAATGTGAACTGCTGGTTAAAAGTTTTGAAGAATATAATATAATTAAAATAGTAATTATAGTACAGGAAATTATTATTCATTTTTCTGTAACTAGGTGCCATATGCAAATTAATATAACTGAACAGAAATAAAAATAACTTGAATTTCACAATAAATAATACGTGACAGAATAATTTATATTTGAAAGATTTATTAATTCAAAATATTAATCTTTTTTTTTTGCACCAAAATTGTTATGAAAGTTTTTACTCTTCCATGTTTCAGATTTTTGTGTTAGGTAGGCACGTAGGCTTCATTAAATATCACCTCTCCATTTTCCTTTTGTGTCCCTTTATAATCACCTATCGCAGAAGATAAATATTCATCTACCAACAACAAAAACCATCGAAATCTATTATAAATTTAATATACGCTTAGTCTACCGTCTTTCGTCGGACATTCTTAACAAAAAAATCCTGACGATAGCTTTATGAATTATGATTTATACAATAAAACACTGTCTATATTTATCGTGAGATACGATCTGTTGATTATCAATTTTCCGATAATGAACTCATTCGAACTGCTTTAGCGCTACCGATAGCCTTTTACTTCAATAGTACGATACGGAGTTCCATTATTCTCGATAATAAATTCCAGTGTTGTACTCAGTGCCTTTGTTCCCATATTTCAAAGTCACATTGAATGGCTTGGGTTGAATTCCAAAACACACCTGGAATTCATAACTGGAATTATTTTCAGTTAGGAATAACACCTAATGGAAGTTAGATATAGAATTAAAATCATTATCAAATAGGGTTAGTTTCGAGTTATCGAATTTTCCACATTTGCGATAATATAAAAAAATATTTATGATTATTATGCTACTGATAATTTTAGTTGGTGTCGATGATATCTGATGGTATCATTATAAATAAAATTAATTAGTACTAATTAATAGTTTGAATGCCCTCAGGAAAAAGAACTGAAAGTATTAAAGTGAAAGTTTACGTGTTGACAAACATTATAATATTTTTCTAACTTCTTTTTCAAGTGAACAGGGTAGGTAGGTAGGTAGGGTATTATCAGCGGAAACTTTTTACCAAGAATGTAAATTGAAATTAAAAGTTTGGTCATTATCTCCTCAGAAAAGATAAAGTTAGTCTAGAAGAGACTGTTATCTTTTCCTTATCTTTAGTACCGTAATAGTTATTAGTATCCTAAGTACTTTTATGATAATATTTGTAGTTAAACGATTAGTATTAGCATTTACTTCTTGTAAGTATGACAGTTATCTATTATGCAAAACTCTTACTTTTTAATTACCTTTTAATTTTTAACTACCAGGCAAGAAGGATAAATTCCTCTGATATTGAAGCAATATCCCAGGAATAAATCCTACTTGCATAGGGTTTGGTCAGATTTTTTCAATAGTAGAATTGATAGGCTCATGAATCGGTCAGAAAAGCCCAATTAATTAAAATAAATTTACCAATATTAAATTTACATCTGATTTAATATCTAATCATCACAGAAACAATTAATTTAATCCCATATCCTTATATCTGTCAGAGTAAATCAAATATTCGGAGTATTCTCCATAGACTTTCATTATGTTCATATACCCAATAATTATTCCGATAAAACTAGGTCACATTCATTTTTTAATTAGGTATGATTCACTATTATGATGTGTTTATGATTTATTATTTACATTATATATGAATTACATTTAATTTATAAAATACATAATAGATATTCACTAATTGTTCATTATTCATTTTATTTCTAAAGATGTCAAACCTATGTTTTATACTATTCAATATAGTAGTTTAATTTTGTAAGAAATAACAAGTTTTCTCTCCGAATCAGAAATTATTTTTCCATTTATCTTATAATACCTTGGATTAATTTCAGAGTTATTACTATTGTTTCAGAGCTATTATTTGGGACGGATTTAATTCTGTCCTAAGATAAGAGAAATAGAGACAAAATGTGTGAAATAAAAAAGAAAAAAATGGATTTAATTCTTTGATGTATACATGATATAACATTTTGATGTAAAAATGATTTAATTGTTTGATGTAAAAATGATTTCACTTTTTGATGTAAAAATGATTTCACTTTTTGATGTAAAAATTATTTCACTTTTTGATGTAAAAATGATTTCACTTTTTGATGTAAAAATTATTTCACTTTTTGATGTAAAAATGATTTCTTTTTTTTTGATGTAACAAGATGATATTTTAATATAGTTAAAATGAATTGTGTTATGGTATATGAAATTAATTGATTACACTATTCTCTACCAGTCAATAATTAAGTTATTTGAAGCAAATAAATAACTTTCACTTGTTTTAAATTTTTTCTCTTATATGGATAGCTATCTTCAAAGATAATGTTAATCTACTATTAGTACTGAATTAATTCAATCTGGTATATCTAATATAAAGATAGTACTTATATTTTTAGTATCAAATCAGCGTTCAATTATATTACTTAAGTTATCAATTTTATTCAAATTTGCTTATATAATTTTGTATCATAGACATAATTTAATATTTCTTTTCATAAAAATATGGGACTTTCATGGATCCCAATACATTAATTCTATGGGTAGATATTCAAAGACTTATAATCCACGCCATTAATCAAAGATACTAGACTGAAGGACTGAATAAGCCTTAGTGACTGAATAGGCCTGAGTGACTGAATACAGCTGAGTGACTGAGTCTGAATGCATTGAATAGCTATGCAGGATATCAATCCTCTCCAGTCACCATCTGATAGGCAATTGCCATCTCCATCTCAGGATGCTGCCGTCCAATTAAATCGAACAGGTTACGAATTATTGGACAGCTCCACATGTTCGGGCACGCAAGAGATAAATCACCCTATTTACTAATACAGTGTATCTTTGTTTGGTTGTTTGGTTGGTTGAAAGGAAACGTATCACCCATTTAACCCTAGTAACCTAGCCCTTAAAAGTTTGCTCACTAACCTAGGGACTGGTCCAGGCGCGCCAGTCCTCACTAAAACTGTTATAAATTATCAACAAATTGACTTTTCGATATTTAGTCTTTATATAAACCTTCATCTAATATTTACACATCCTTTGGTATACGCAAAAGAATAGTTACTAATTTAGAATAAAATTACCAAGCAAAGATGAAAAATATATATTT
This sequence comes from Caprella mutica, assembly GCA_947561585.1. Classification (NCBI taxonomy): domain Eukaryota; kingdom Metazoa; phylum Arthropoda; class Malacostraca; order Amphipoda; family Caprellidae; genus Caprella; species Caprella mutica. The sequence continues at coordinate 74,944 of CANNZV010001858.1, read as the reverse complement.
CTTAGATTTTCTATCTATTTGTTTAAAAGCCATTTTCATCACCAATCAATAGAATCCTAATAACATTCACATATATGAATAAAATTTGATGAAAATTTAACTGTTGATGGAAAAGGATTCAACAATGAAAAAGATGCCAGAAAGAAACAATATGTACCTCTAATAGTTTTTGAAATATACTAACTTAAAGTTGTATTTTGGGTTTATTGAGACTCCCTGTATATTTGAATAAATGCTCATAATATGAGTATCTTGCCTTTTATCACATTCATTTTGGTATAATCATATGTAATTATGTTGAAAAGTAAAAGTCAGGAAAAGACAGCTTCCAAATCGATTTGAAAATAAAATTATTAATATTTTTTATGAGTACTGGCGCGCATGGACCAGTCCCTAGTTTACTAAGGTTAATATACTATATAATATAATATAATATATATATAATCATTTAAGATACTATATAATTCCATGATAAAAATAATTCTTACGATTTCAGAAATCTGGATAGATTTTGAAAATTATTGTTCCTTTCGAATAAGTTTTTTAGGATAATGTTTTTTAGGTTACTAACTCATTGATTGGCTATGGAAATGGATCTCATGTCGCCCCATGAAACCTCCTGTCATGTCAATTAAAAAATCATGAAGATATGCAGTACAACAAACTAGCAGATACAACATACTACATTACAGTCATCAATGCTGAGTTTGAAAGTTCATATTATTCATTAGTAGAGTGTTCCATTGTTCGTATTATTTGAAAAGTAATTTAATTCAATTCATAGATAAATACAAGGAGTAGGAGCCTACAAAGGACGGATCTTTAACGATTTAGTGCTTCCTGGCTCCTCTCCTTTGCCGGTCAATTAGAGAAGAGTTGACATTAAAAACATTATCCGAAAAAATATTATTCTGGCAACACTGTGTCGATAGAATCTCAAAACCTTATATGCTGTTTACTATAATTTAAAAAAAATTAGACGACAAAAAACATAACGTTTTTTTGGGCAAACTGATTAAAATAACCGAAATCCGGACTTCTTAAAATCCGAAAAAGTGGAAATCTGAAAAACCGAAATTTGGAAACTGAAAATCCATAAAATGAAAATTCAGATAAATTGAAATCTTGAAAAATGAAAATTCAGATAAATGAAAATCTGGAAAATTTAGGAGACCTAGAATCTGAAAATCCGAAAATCGGTAAAAACGAAACTTCGAAAAATTGGGAAAAGTCCGAAAGTATCCGAAAGACCGAAAAATGGGAAAACCGAAAAATTCAGAAATAATTGTCTGGAAACCAGAAAATTCCGAAAGTAGAATGACTCGAATAAAAGAGAAAATTCAATTAACAGTATTTCGTCTGAAATCACTATTTTTAACAACAAAAATAACAAAAAACCTATTATCTCCGTAAAAATGCAATAGTTGAAGGTAATTTGACTCATGTACTGATATACACTCTACTCACTGATAAATTACTTTTAGAGTTTCAATTAAGAATAGAAAATGCTGATGTACTAACCTTTTCTGCACAACGTTTATGTAAATACAATATATATAATAAGATGGCGTCAATTGCTCGGGAGACGATTGGGCTATTTCTCACTAGATGGCGTTTTTAAATGAAACAGATTTTCTTTTCTTTAATACTAAAAAAACTGGAATACTAATACTATGGGTATGTACAATTTACTTCACCCATTTTGATCATTCGATCAATTGTTTGGTCGATCAATTGATTATTCGATCAATTCTTTTCCAGCAATTTTCTTTGATTCATTCGAGCAATTGTTCATTCGATTGTTTACGAGCAAATGTTCACGAGCATTTTTATCTAGAGCCCGAGATACAGAGATTCCACCAAAGATTATGTTGGAGACATACTTAATAGTGTTCACACCAAATAGTTATGATCCATAATTAAAAAAAACTCTACTTAAATCAAATAACAGATATACTAACCATGTCACTCACATGCTTAATAATCTAACAATAAATCATTTGAGGTCTTAACAACAATAACAACCTATAAATATCTCTGATCTTGGCTTAGATATTGCTACAGTAACTCATTTTGATATCGAAAATAGACGGAAACGTAACTCTGTAAATATCGTAGAAATACCTGCGATAGATATCAGATACGGTGCACAATATAGATATTTATAGAATATCTACAATATAAGATATATTTAGAATATACAGACATATATCTTCAATTCATTTTCATCAAATGAATATTTCAGGATGGTAAATAAATAGAAATATGATGAAGGTGTCTATGTACATTCAGTTAAATTTAAATTCAATTATTTTTTGTAGAAGAATCAAAATAGTGAATTATGTTCCGCTCTGTAACTTCAATAGTACAGAAGTTATTTTATTATTTCTCAGTAATTTTATAGTAAAAAATTAATTTTATTGAATTTAATTATGTGTGCTTCTATCATTATTTTTAATAATTTTTATACCTATTCTTAGTCATAATTTCCTTCATCATTGAGAGAAATTAGGGTAATTCCAAATTATCGGCCAGTTTCTAATTTTAAATCATATAATGAAAAAATATACAATTCGACCTTTTAATTTTAATAAATAAATAAAAAAAAAATTGTTATATAATAATTATTTTATACTTTTTCTCATATGATCGAAAATGAGAAACTGTCCAATAACTTGATAATTACCCTAATAATAATATATTAGTGTGTACATAAATATTTATACTGATGATTTTACTTATTAATTAATAATATATTTCAAGATTATTACTACAGGAAATAATATGTAAATTAAATAAATTTAATACCAACATATTTATTATAAATATAATTTTGATTTATGTTTTACAATAATATCTAATAGAGAGAAATTGTGGAATTTAACATTTGACTGCATTTAACTTTTCTAGGTTCATAATTCCAAATGTGACCAAAAAAGCGAACGGAAAATTCGAATCCTTTCCCAAATCCTCAGCTTGAAATGTTGGAATGTTTCCAGCCTCAGATTAATTCATGGAAATCAATTCTCATTGAAACAACAAAAATTAAACTGGAATATTCCCAGTGTTCCAAAAAGGAGATTTGGACAGGAATCACTGAACTGGAATATCTTTTGGAATATTCCATGCATTCCTGTCTGATCTCAACGGGGAGATTATCTATCTCCGTTATCTCTTCTATTCCAGCAGGAATTAAATTACTTAATAATATTTTACGCGATATTCCAAGTTTGAAAATATTATTTATATTCCAGTTTATTTCGATTAGCTATTTAAATTTAGTTAATATTTTTCTTTATATCAATTCTGTGCCCGAGGTAATGAAATATTTTTCTTATATATATATGTACAATATAACAAAAAGGAACACGATACACATTCATTGAATTAAAATTTTATCTAGAAATATATATTTATAGTATATGTGGTAAATGTGCATAATTAACGTTTCTAATTCGTATTATTTTAATGTTTCTTTATGAGAAGTAGCAAAAATGGGGTTCGATGGACACGTTTTTTTTATATTTATTTAACTCTAGACTGTTTTTTTTAAAGAATTCTTGAAACTTATATAAAGTTAACTAATAATGTAAATATATACACATTATAGTGTAATGCACGTTTTAAATATTCTGAATTATTTCAAGCTATCAAAATACTCATTGTAAACAATTTAAATATTTAATTGCACACCAATTATTGCTCCCAGTCAATCTTTTGAGCAATTAGTGCAATAAAATATAAACGCTAGCAACAGAGAAAATAATTGCACTTAAAATGCGGGACAAAAACAAAGGAGCCTAAAAAGTGGAATGTTTTTTTTTCGTCGGACTTCCAATGGTAATGAAGCAGTTGTAAATATTTAGTTTGAAACTTTGACGATAAAAGTAGATATTTTTATTTCTATTAACAGAGTAAATTGTATCGAACATTTGAAATTAATTTATTTGTTTGAGAGTGAGAGTTGAATTCGATTATTCATTAAATATAGTTCCAAATCCATCCCAGCTTAATATAGGAAATAATAAAGTAAATTTCAAATCAGGAGGTGTACTATACGTCACTCTATCATCAAATAGAACCAATTGAACTAAATTACTAACTGGCAACTGTGGAATATTGGTTTGGAGAAGGAGTGAAGTTCTCTATTTAATACATCCTTTTCATTTCAATTTACTTAATAAATTTAAAATATTTTTCATTCAATGAAACAGTAATTCAAAACTTCATTCTACAGATTTCCTAAATTATCATCTTCGCTAACTTTTGATAGTTTGTTATGAGCAGGCCAAGGAGTTCTAACAGTCGCCTCTAAATGGTTTCACCATCTATAGCCATTCAGGAATGCAGTCAATCTTTGGAATGGGAATTGACATCTATGGAATAGTTCATGACTTATACATACCTTTGTGACATGTGAATTAGTTTTAGTAAAAAGTAAATGTATTTCACTATGCTGACATATCCACGATTTTAATGTTAGCTGAAAAGAATGAAATCTATCTAGTTTGTAGCAAAACTATACCAAAATAATGTTACTTAATTTATATCTATTTATGCTTGTTCATAAATTTGTTTTCCTATCTTTTAATAAAAATTATCCAGGATAAAATTTTCTGGTTAGGGTAAGTTTTAAGTTATCGGACGGTTCCACATTATCGATCTAATGAGAGAAGAGTATTTAATAATCAGGTAAATTCTATTTTTAAATTCACTTCTCTTAAATTTAATTACCTTTGTTAGGCTTTTTATTTTATTGAAATAAGTTGCACTAAAAAAGTTAATTGACAGAAAATCTGGTATCTTGACTACATATACAAATATAACCAAAAAGGACTATTTGAAATTGAGCAAGTTAAAGAATATTGTTTTGAAAAACTAATTGAAATATATATACTCTTGGTATTGTTTTTAAATGGTTACCACAATAAGAAAATTAATTTAAAAATACCCCCTTCCTAGTTCACGTCCCTATTTCATTCAGAGACATTAACTAGGAAGGGGGTATTTGGATCGGTTCCCGGTTCACGTCCCTAAATGAAATAGGGACGTGAACTAGAAATTTACCAACAATCATTATATATATTATATTCTAATATCGGAAATCATGATTCCTAAAGCTATCAATGATACCAAATAAAAAAAAGGCTATATGAGAGTTATTATATACTTTTTGTCATATGATCGAAAATATGATAGCATTCGATAACTCGAAACTTACCCAACATGCATGATATACACTAGGCTGACCACTACATGAATAATAAATTAATGATACATTTTTTCTTGCATTTGTGAAGACTTGAAATAATTTATAATAAGATATCGACTTTAATATTAAGATAATGATAAGATATTGACTTTAATATTGAGATAATGATAAGATATTGACTTTAATATTGAGATAATGATAAGATATTGACTTGGAATAAGATATAATGATAAGACATTGACATGAAACAGTAAGATATGAGAATAATTTTACTTGGAATTTGTGACATTAATTTATAATATGATGGGAGATGCTTCAGTTGATTATTGATATTAAAATACATGATCTTCATTGGTACATATACATTAAACATTATTTAAAAACTTTATACTTTTCTATACATTATTAAACTGGATGCAAGGATACGGATATTTATTGAAAAGAAAAAGATTCATATAAAAAAGTATGGAAATATTTTAAATTTTCACCTTCTAGCCCTTCAAAAAGTCCTATTAGATGATGGGACCATATTTTTAAATGACTGATTATGTTTGTATTGTTTAAAATGATAATATTTTCCAACTAAAAAAAAGAAAAATTATTTTTTATGTAGAGAAAATACCTTCATGAATTTCGATTTTTTACAGAAACATTTTTAAATAATAAAGTTTTTAACTTTGAGTGTCTCCATATACTTTCTCTATATAATTATTTATAATATAATTTCATTTAAATTTCAAATGCCCTCTCAACCTTATATTCAACCTTTTTTTCTTACAATGCAATCATAATATTTTTAATAATATTAACTACATATAACATCTTCAAGATCCACACAAATAAATATCAAAACCAACATCCACCGGAATGATTTTGGAAATGTGGCCACTGTTGTGAGTTTGAATTATTATTTTGAACTCGAAAGGTAACATGATACTGTACAACATTTTAAAATAGAACAACAGTCATTCTAGTTAGGGGATATACTGAAACGAACGATACAGCATCCTTTCTCCCGAGGTAGCAATGATTCTCAGGCCAATGTTATCCCAATGTTGTCCCAATATTGCCAATGTTGTCCCAATATTGCCAATGTTGTCCCAATATTGCCAATGTTGTCCCAATGTCGCCAATGTTGTCCCAATGTCACCAATGTTGTCCCAATGTTGCCAATGTTGTCTCAATATCGCCAATGTTGTCCCAATGTTGCCAATGTTGTCCCAATGTTGCCAATTATGTCCAAATATTGCCAATATTGTCCCAATGTTGCCAATGTTGTCCCAATGTTGTCCAAATATATCCAATGATATCCTAATGTTGCCAATGTTGTCCCAATTTTGCCAATGTTGTCCCAATTTTGCCAATGTTGTCCCAATATTGTCCCAAGACACATTGCCACGTGGGTCGTTTTTAAATATGATAAACTGCTCTGGGTTTGTTTGATAAATTTTGTCATGAGGGATAAAATGTTTGATAGCTGATTCTTAATAATGTATTTTTGGAGCTGATTTTAAAAATGATTATCATTTTGCCTAATCTGGTCAAATTTATTCGCTATAGATATTTGAGATATACTAGAAAATCAACTATACGATGCCAATATATTTTTTACTAAATGGGCTAAAAATATATCCGTAACCCCATTTTTTGAAAAATAAAAAATATAATAAAATGTATTGACACGTACGTAAATCATCTGTATTAACTCATGTAATTACAACGTTTTTAAAAAAACATAGCTTATTTTGATTGAACAAAATGGATAAAATTTCTGAAATCAGCATGCAAAATACTTCAGAAACGTCTATAGATATTTACCCAACAACAGAAATCACGCAGGGTTATACTATTATAGTCACCGATTATTGTCAATTGAAATAAAAGGTAGGAAGGTTTACGAAAAGACTGATAGCGAAAAGACTGATGGCGAAAAGACTGCATAAATATATGCATAGACAGGGCATGTTACCTGGAATTCTTTTACTTCAATAAACATTCATATTGCTATATTATTCACAAGGGTCGAAGGTGGAGGTCAGTTTTATGGATCCTATATGCCTTTTTATATATATTTATATTTCCTATTTGTTTTTTCATCTATTGTTAAATTATCAAGCAGATGAATATCACATGAAGAAATTAACAAAAAGGGAAATGTTTCAGATAAAAGAGACTCAAAATTTGAAAGACCTAAACAAGTTTTAGATCTTTTCCTACCGAAAATAAAAACTCGTTCTTTAATATGTAACATGGGACATTTAAATGGTAAACAATAATCAGAGACCATTTCTTTTTCACATTGTACTAATTATAATTAGTTAACTACATAATTATTATAATTATAATTAGTAAACTTATTAATTACAATTAGTCAATTAACTATAAAAGCTTAACTGATTGTAGTTCTTGTAGATATTTTTAAATAGTTTTTAGAACCCATCAACAAATTTGAAAATAATTGGAATTAAAAAAACTGTGATTTGTAAAATTATCAACATGCAGTGACTCTTTTCTGTGATAGTACATCATCACAGTGACTCTTTTCTGTGATAGTACATCATCACAGTGACTCTTTTCTCTGATAGTACATCATCACAGTGACTCTTTTCTCTGATAGTACATCATCACAGTGACTCTTTTCTCTGATAGTACATCATCACAGTAACTCTTTTCTCTGATAGTACATCATCACAGTGACTCTTTTCTCTGATAGTACATCATCACAGTGACTCTTTTCTCTGATAGTACATCATCACAGTGACTCTTTTCTCTGATAGTACATCATCACAGTGACTCTTTTCTCTGATAGTACATCATCACAGTGACTCTTTTCTCTGATAGTACATCATCACAGTGACTCTTTTCTCTGATAGTACATCATCATTGTGACTCTTTTCTCTGATAGTACATCATCACAGTGACTCTTTTCTCTGATAGTACATCATCACAGTGACTCTTTTCTCTGATAGTACATCATCACAGTGACTCTTTTCTCTGATAGTACATCATCACAGTGACTCTTTTCTCTGATAGTACATCATCATTGTGACTCTTTTCTCTGATAGTACATCATCACAGTGACTCTTTTCTCTGATAGTACATCATCACAGTGACTCTTTTCTCTGATAGTACATCATCATTGTGACTCTTTTCTCTGATAGTACATCATCATTGTGACTCTTTTCTCTGTTAGTACATCATCACAGTGACTCTTTTCTCTGATAGTACATCATCACAGTGACTCTTTTTACTAATAGTACATTCCGCAGTACCTCTTAACTATTGTTCAAGATAATAGGTCTTCTTACACGTGTTTTTCAGTCTTTCACTCTGTTTCGTGACTTATAAAACTAAGCCTATTTATAGCCTGAACTGCCACTAATTTTAGTTATTTGGTGCAATTAAAGAAAATACATTCAATAATAATATGTTTTTATATTAAAAGCTGCATGTCAAATAAACAGACGTTGATGAAATATATATACTTGTAATTTTTTTAAATGTGCATATAACAGCGAATAAATATGGTGTTGTCGAAACATTTTTCACCTATCTCCATTCGTTCCGTCATCATCGCAGTTTCGGTATTCATCGGGGCTTCCGATCCAAATACCGATACTGATGCCTGATCTGAGCGCTAAAGAGTTTCTGCGCTTCATCATCATTTTCATTAAATTAAGTGTCAAAAAATTCTTGGGAATCCAGATTGATATATTTAGAAGTTGCTAGGTAGATGCAAGAGAGAACAGTATGTTTCAAACATTGTAGCATGAAAGTATACAATATTTATCTATTAGTTATATATTGATTTAATTCTGTCAAAGTAATTCTCTATGAAGGAATAGATTGCAGAAAATGATTTACAAGCATTATCCTTCAGTTACGATTGTATCAAATTATAACAAAATTGTATCAGGATACAACTTATACAGTATATATGCTGTATCAGTGCTACACAGAATTACCTAGGCATGTGTATTACTAATACAATAGTGAGGTTGATTACTCTGTGTAGTTACTAATGATTACTCTGTATAGTTACTAATGATTACTCTGTATAGTTACTAATGATTACTCTGTGTATAGTTACTAATGATTACTCTGTATAGTTACTAATGATTACTCTGTATAGTTACTAATGATTACTCTGTATAGTTACTAATGATTACTCTGTATAGTTACTAATGATTACTCTGTATAGTTACTAATGACTACTCTGTATAGTTACTAATGATTACTCTGTATAGTTACTAATGATTACTCTGTATAGTTACTAATGATTACTCTGTGTATAGTTACTAATGATTACTCTGTATAGTTACTAATGATTACTCTGTATAGTTACTAATGATTACTCTGTATAGTTACTAATGATTACTCTGTATAGTTACTAATGATTACTCTGTATAGTTACTAATGATTACTCTGTATAGTTACTAATGATTACTCTGTATAGTTACTAATGATTACTCTGTATAGTTACTAATGATTACTCTGTGTATAGGTACTAATGATTACTCTGTATAGTTACTAATGATTACTCTGTATAGTTACTAATGATTACTCTGTGTATAGTTACTAATGATTACTCTGTGTATAGTTACTAATGATTACTCTGTATAGTTACTAATGATTACTCTGTATAGTTACTAATGATTACTCTGTATAGTTACTAATGATTACTCTGTGTATAGTTACTAATGATTACTCTGTGTATAGTTACTAATGATTACTCTGTGTATAGGTACTAATGATTACTCTGTATAGTTACTAATGATTACTCTGTATAGTTACTAATGATTACTCTGTATAGTTACTAATGATTACTCTGTATAGTTACTAATGATTACTCTGTGTATAGTTACTAATGATTACTCTGTGTATAGTTACTAATGATTACTCTGTGTATAGTTACTAATGATTACTCTGTGTATAGGTACTAATGATTACTCTGTGTATAGTTACTAATGATTACTCTGTGTAGTTACTAATGATTACTCTGTGTATAGTTACTAATGATTACTCTGTGTAGTTACTAATGATTACTCTGTGTATAGTTACTAATGATTACTCTGTATAGTTACTAATGATTACTCTGTATAGTTACTAATGATTACTCTGTGTATAGTTACTAATGATTACTCTGTGTAGTTACTAATGATTACTCTGTGTATAGTTACTAATGATTACTCTGTATAGTTACTAATGATTACTCTGTATAGTTACTAATGATTACTCTGTGTATAGTTACTAATGATTACTCTGTATAGTTACTAATGATTACTCTGTATAGTTACTAATGATTACTCTGTGTATAGGTACTAATGATTACTCTGTATAGTTACTAATGATTACTCTGTATAGTTACTAATGATTACTCTGTATAGTTACTAATGATTACTCTGTATAGTTACTAATGATTACTCTGTATAGTTACTAATGATTACTCTGTATAGTTACTAATGATTACTCTGTATAGTTACTAATGATTACTCTGTATAGTTACTAATGATTACTCTGTATAGTTACTAATGATTACTCTGTATAGTTACTAATGATTACTCTGTATAGTTACTAATGATTACTCTGTGTATAGTTACTAATGATTACTCTGTGTATAGTTACTAATGATTACTCTGTGTATAGGTACTAATGATTACTCTGTGTATAGTTACTAATGATTACTCTGTGTAGTTACTAATGATTACTCTTTGTACAGTTACTAATGATTACTCTGTGTATAGTTACTAATGATTACTCTGTATAGTTACTAATGATTACTCTGTGTATAGTTACTAATGATTACTTTATATAGTTACTTATGATTACTCTGTGTATAGTTACTAATGATTACTCTGTATAGTTACTAATGATTACTATGTGTAGTTACTAATGATTACTTTGTGTATAGTTACTAATGATTACTCTTTGTATAGTTACTAATGATTACTCTGTATAGTTACTAATGATTACTCTGTGTATAGTTACTAATGATTACACTGTATAGTTACTAATGATTACTCTGTGTATAGTTACTAATGATTACTCTGTGTATAGTTACTAATGATTTCTCTGTATAGTTACTAATGATTACTCTGTGTATAGTAACTAACGGTTACTTTATATAGTTACTAAAGATTAATTTGTATAGTTACTAATGATTACTCTGTATAGTTACTAACGATTACTTTATATAGTTACTAATGATTACTCCGTTTAGTTACTAATGATTACTCCGTTTAATTACCATCGGCTACATTCAATGAAGTTAGATACCTATAATTTGTTTTATTTTATACAAGCAGATAAATTCAATTTCATAAATTTGGATAAAGTTTCAACCTTATTCTTCATTATTTGATAGAAATTTAATTTTTTAAATACTATTCAACACTGAAGAAACCTCTTTTTGACCAGTGAACCCTATTATTTTAATTGCAATCTATGTATATCCTTTAATCCTATTTGTTTCATAACTTGAAGCAATGTGGATTAATCATTGTAAGTTTCTTTTGTTCTAATACATTAAGTATAAAAATTTCCCTTGCTCCTCACGCCAAAACATTTCAACATAACAATACATATTTTGCTCGCGATATCAAAGAAGAAAAGAGTTGGAAGTTAAATCGTAAAGTTAAACCCTTTGTTGAAACATAAGAAGCTGTCAAAGTTCTCTTCCGACACATCAAAATGAGAATAGAGAATCAAAAATCATAAAAATAATTCGGACAGAAAATTCTCAACAAAAATCAATCAATCACAGAGTGTCCAGAATATAGAAAAATCTGACAAAAACTCTGTAATTATTTATTATATAAGCGATTCACCAGTTTATGCAAGTAAATTATAAGGTTTAATCGCTAATTATTATATCTAGGTATTCAGGATTATAAATCTTATAATATCTAAAATAATGTGTATATTATTTCGTAATGAATTTTCGCATGTATGTAATATAAAACAACAAAATAAACAACAACAACTAGAGAATAATTGTACTCTTTGCTAATTAGTGAGAAAAATTGTCAATTAAACTTCTGATTGAGTCGTTAGGGGACAATGAGACTGGAGAGTAGGCCAATTTGAAGGTCTTTTGGGGACTAAAACGTGATGATTTAAACAACTAAAACGTGATGATTTAAACAACAAAAACGTGATGATTTAAACAACTAAAACGTGATGATTTAAATAACTAAAACGTGATGATTTAAACAACTAAAACGTGATGATTTAAACAACTAAAACGTGATGATTTAAACAACTAAAACGTGATGATTTAAACAACTAAAACGTGATGATTTAAACAACTAAAACGTGATGATTTAAACAACTAAAACGTGATGATTTAAACAACTAAAACGTGATGATTAACAACTAAAACGTGATGATTTAAATAACTAAAACGTGATGATTTAAATAACTAAAACGTGATGATTTAAATAACTAAAACGTGATGATTTAAATAACTAAAACGTGATGATTAACAACTAAAACGTGATGATTTAAATAACTAAAACGTGATGATTTAAACAACTAAAACGTGATGATTTAAATAACTAAAACGTGATGATTTAAACAACTAAAACGTGATGATTTAAATAACTAAAACGTGATGATTTAAATAACTAAAACGTGATGATTAACAACTAAAACGTGATGATTTAAATAACTAAAACGTGATGATTTAAACAACTAAAACGTGATGATTTAAACAACTAAAACGTGATGATTTAAATAACTAAACGTGATGATTTAAATAACTAAAACGTGATAATTTAAATAACTAAAACGTGATGATTTAAACAACTAAACGTGATGATTTAAACAGTTAATACGTATGATTTAAACAACTAAAACGTGATAATTAAAACAGCTAAAACGTGATGATTTAAACAGTTAAAACTTGATGATTTAAAGAGCTAAAACATGATGATTTAAACAGTTTAAACGTGATGATTTAAAGAGCTAAAACATGATGATTTAAACAACTAAAACGTGATGATTCAAACAGTTAAAACGTGATGATTTTAACAGCTCAAACATTATGATTTAAATAGCTAGAACGTGATGATTTAAACAGCAAAAACGTAATTATTTAAATTGTAATAACGTGATGATTAGAAAGGTTAAAACGTGATGATTTATACAGTAAAAACGTGATGATTTGAAGGGTTAAAACGTGATGATTTAAACAGCAAAAACGTAATTATTTAAACAGTTAAATGTGATGATTAGAAAGGTTAAAACGTGACGATTTAAACAGCAAAAACGTGATAATTTAAAGGTCGTTTAGAGACTAAACCGTGAAGATTTAAAGAGCTTAAACAGACGGCCATATTATAGACTAAATCGGATTTAATAATTTGAATGTATAAACTGGGTTTATTAAATAAAGGGCAATGGGTCTATTTAAAGGGCCATGGGTCTATTTAAAGGGCAAAGGGTCTATTCAAAGGGCAATAGGTCAATTTCAAAGGCAACTGGGCCAATTTAAAGGGCAAGTGGGCCAAGTTGAAGGGCAAGTGGAGTTCGTCCTCCATTGCTCATTATGAGCGAAGTAATAATTTCTCATCAATAGAAGCTAATTTCACAATGAGTTTCAGCTTTAGGATTTTGCCAATTAAAAGCTACAAAGAACAGGTCAAAGTAGGACATTCTGGTGTCAAAGTAGGACATTCTGGTGTCAAAGTAGGACATTCTGGTGTCAAAGTAGGACATTCTGGTGTCAAAGTAGGACATTCTGGTGTCAAAGTAGGACATTCTGGTGTCAAAGTAGGACATTCTGGTGTCAAAGTAGGACAAACTGGTGTCAAAGTAGGACATTCTGGTGTCAAAGTAGGACATTCTGGTGTCAAAGTAGGACATTCTGGTGTCAAAGTAGGACATTCTGGTGTCAAAGTAGGACATTCTGGTGTCAAAGTAGGACATTCTGGTGTCAAAGTAGGACAAACTGGTGTCAAAGTAGGACATTCTGGTGTCAAAGTAGGACATTCTGGTGTCAAAGTAGGACATTCTGGTGTCAAAGTAGGACATTCTGGTGTCAAAGTAGGACATTCTGGTGTCAAAGTAGGACATTCTGGTGTCAAAGTAGGACATTCTGGTGTCAAAGTAGGACATTCTGGTGTCAAAGTAGGACATTCTGGTGTCAAAGTAGGACATTCTGGTGTCAAAGTAGGACATTCTGGTGTCAAAGTAGGACATTCTGGTGTCAAAGTAGGACATTCTGGTGTCAAAGTAGGACATTCTGGTGTCAAAGTAGGACATTCTGGTGTCAAAGTAGGACATTCTGGTGTCAAAGTAGGACATTCTGGTGTCAATGTAGGACATTCTGATGTCAAAGTAGGACATTCTGGTGTCAAAGTAGGACATTCTGGTGTCAAAGTAGGACATTCTGGTGTCAAAGTAGGACATTCTGATGTCAAAGTAAGACATTCTGGTGTCAAAGTAGGACATTCTGGTGTCAAAGTAGGACATTCTGGTGTCAAAGGGAACAGTTTTAGGAATAAAAAACAATTTTGATTTTACAATTGATAGCAGCTTTGATTTTCGTTAATACGTAGACATTATTTTTGAACATCGATAATTCATTAATTATTTAACTTCTATGTAGAAAGTATATTGAAAAGATTGAGACTGTAATTAATTTACGGATAATTAGTAACATCATTTTGTATCTTTTTTCTTCAGTGCGATAATACTGTAATATTTACGATGCAATGCCGACTTCTGTTCGCTATCGTTAAAGTTTATTTAATGCCGTAAAAAAACCTGTAAATCCTCACTCGCAGATTTTTCTTTTCAAGAACAACAAGAAAGAGATAGAAACGAAGGGAAACTCTACGGTATTTTCTCAGCTGATTATCCGCAGTAGATTGTTTTTACTGCAGAGCCGATCTATAAATACTGACTGGAAGTAAAGGCAGTACGACAGACAGTTATTGCCTATAAATTAGGACAGTATAGACTGACGAACTTTTGACCTCAATTGGTTGTAGTTTGTTTGAATTTTGAAAAAAATAAGTTAGGGAAAAATCTTGTATAAAATACGGATTTTTCACAAGTTTGGATTCTTAAGGAATTTTGTACATTGTACTGCTTCATATTGTCATATTTTCGTTTATTTCTTCTAAATGAAAAAGAAGGAGACAGTATTTACTTTGTAAAATTTAAAGGTTGTTGCTGGCTATTTTGAATGTCAGAGAAATGAATTGTATACGGAAGAATTCCACCATTAATCTATTTATTATTAGTTTAATTTTATTACACAATAACCATCAAAATATTCAATATATTATTATATAAAGATGTATAGCTTTTTTAACATTAAATAGATAAATGAAGGGTTACAATAAAGTTTATAAAATGAAGCTATACCAAATTAAAAAGTATTAATTACCGATATTCGTCTTTCGAACGGTGATCTATCAACGACTATTACTGATTCAACCAAGTCCAATCATTGTACATCAAACATGACAATTCTATAATTTCGAAGTTCGTGTTTGTACTCATTCATAAAATGAAATATGTGGAAAAATTCTCCTTAAAATTTAGGTAGTTTTTAAGTTTGAATTCAAGGAACTTTTCCTTCTTCAGGATTTCGAAGTTCAAAAGTTTGAAGGTCAAGACTTGGTATCTTTACTTTTTTGGCTTTGAAAGAATTGAAGCAATCTTCCTACCTAAAGATCCTGATTTGAATCTCTGATTTGAATCAGCGTTAAATTCTTTGGCGATAAATTCTTTCGCGGTATATTCCTACGTGGTCAATTCTTAGGCGGTAAATTCTTACGTGGTAAATTCTTACGCGGTAAATTTAATGCTGTAAATTCCTAAGCTCTAAATTCTTACACGGTAAATCTCACGCAGTAAATCTCATGCAGTTAATTCTTACGCAGTAAATTTAACGCTGTAAATTCTTACGCGGTAAAATCTCACGCGGTAAATCTCGCGCGATTAATCTCATGCGGTAAATTCTTACGCGGTAAATTTAACGCTGTAAATTCTTACGCGGTAAATTCGATCATTTGAATATCTCTCTCACCTCTTTGGATCTGATAAATCTTTCTTTAGATTGAAAACAATGATACATCATCGCTGTTATATTTCTACTACTCATAACTTATATTTACCCCAGGCAAGAAGTCATTATCCCAGGAATATTTAGAATTAATTGATTTTTTTCAATTTTGGAAACAGAAAAACAGAATTAGTATCAGAAAAAAAAATTTAACTGCTTAACTGATATTTGGCATCCATAATACACACAGGAATCATCGATACCAATTCACAATATAAGTTAAGTATTGATAATTATTTTTTTCCTTTTATCGCAAGTTTTGAATTGTCTGATAAATCGGACGGAAATATTGCTCAAGTCTCTCCTACAAGTCTCTCTCTCTGCAACATATGTGATAAAGTTCTTCACAGTTCTAGTTATCGTAATTGAGTTCTTTCTCGGATGTCCGGTCATCCGTGTGAACACAGTCTCTTTTCTACCAATTTTATCGGGGAAAAAAAATAAATCTAATTTATTGCGATCTTCTTGAACTTCCTTCAGCTCTTTGATTTCATGGAAGAGAATTTTATTCTAATTATATTATCATTCTATGGACATTTAAAAAACAGAGATAATAATTTACTCTCTATCGAATTAGCAGAAAATATTTAACTCAGTGTGAGATGTACTTTCAGTTTTCCTGACACTGTTAACATTTTCTACTAGCGGTTAACTCTTTTTTTTCGGTGTAGACACTTTTTGTAATGAAATATCATCAGCATTGCACTCTTAGTTAAAGAGTGGGGAGGAGACAAAGAGTTTCACATCTTAAAGAGGAGTTAGAGGACTGTATCCACTCCCTCTTGAATTAAGAGTTTAACATCTTAAAGAGGAGTAAGAGGACTGTATCCATCATCTCTTCAAGAAGTACAATCAAGAGCTGTCGATGCTCTTGAACTAACAGCTTTCCTCTCCGTATCATAGTTCACCACAGCTCTTAAGAGAATTTAGTATATGTTCATCTTTACTATAACTAACGGTTATGAAATATCACGAAAAATCAACTCTAAATAAGACCAAAAAAAATGATAACCAAGAGACAAGACTTAAGCTGAATTTATAAAAATATTAATGTTAATATTTAAATCATTACAAACCAATTTAATTAATATAAATACATACAGTAACAAAAAGGGTATGATATAATCATTTGATTAGTTGAAATTACATGTAGATATTGTATCTGAAACATCATATGTGATATTCCCAGCTAATTATGATTGTAGGAGCAACACCGTCCCAATTTTATTAAAATATAGTTTATATTGTTTCATTATTGAGACGAAGCTGTCCCGAAAAACCTTACTAATATATTTACTATTTATAATGAACCTAAACATAACAACTCCTTGTAAGGATTCTATTTGTTAATAACAAATTGTTTTTGATATTAGGTTACTAATAATATTATTGGTATATAAGTCATTTTATTTTTTATCAACAGCTTCAAGGTAATAAAAGAAATAGTGAAAAAGTTTGAACATTAAAAGACATAAGGCAATTAATCTATTAAATATATTTTAATGTATAAACACCAATACACATATAGTAAACTGAGAAGAGTATAGAAATACAATATATATCACTGAATATACTTATGTACATAAATTATATATACAAGAAGGTATATGAAAATGTGTGGGGCTAAGTTCTGAGTTATTGGACAGTTCCACATTATTAACATATCAGGAAGAAATGATCATAATTATTATTTGACTCTTAATTTAAATTGTATCCAATCTTTTATATAATCTCGAGAATGATTTCTTTGAAATAATATATACTCATTAAATTTTGGGATTACATATTATTATTAATTCCTCTTTTGAATATTTTCCATATATTGGAGAATAATAAATGCATATCATTTCCTACCAGAAGCGAATTGATTAAATTCCTCTACCACTCCCCAGTAAGTTTTACTTCCCCAGTAAGTTTTTCTTCCCTAGTAAGTTTTTCTTCCCCAGTAAGTTTTACTTCCCCAGTAAGTTTTACTTCCCCAGTAAGTTTTACTTCCCCACTAAGTTTTACTTCCCCAGTAAGTTTTTCTTCCCCAGTAAGTTTTACTTCCCCAGTAAGTTTTACTTCCCCAGTAAGTTTTACTTCCCCACTAAGTTTTACTTCCCCAGTAAGTTTTACTTCCCCACTAAGTTTTACTTCCCCAGTAAGTTTTACTTCCCCACTAAGTTTTACTTCCCCAGTAAGTTTTTCTTCCCCAGTAAGTTTTACTTCCCCAGTAAGTTTTACTTCCCCAGTAAGTTTTACTTCCCCAGTAAGTTTTACTTCCCCAGTAAGTTTTTCTTCCCCAGTAAGTTTTCTTCCTCAGTAAGTTTTTCTGTTTCTGGCTCTCTGCCAAGTGCAAGCTATGCTAGACACTCACCGTACACTAGGGACAAAAGTGACCCAGAATCAGACTGGGAATAACGTTAATTCATAGCAAAAAGAAACCTGAATCTCAGGATTTGGAACATTAAAATGATAGATTTTCTCACAATGATATTTGTTACCTATATTTGTTATTTACTTTATCCTACAATAACTTTAATTAAACCTTTGCTGTGTTAAGAAAAATATAAGAAAGAGGGAAGATATGAGATGAATGTTAATCATAATAACGAAGTAGCAATTATTAATATTATTATTATATTACCTACACATATGAAAAATATAACTTCTAATAATTATTGTATGAAACATTGAGAAAACATATTTGGAAATTCTGCAAGTAGAATATATTGTTATATTGATTATTCCAATAGTTATTAACTGTACATGTTAATTTTATATTAATCTGCCATATTTATACCTAAATATAATGTATTTCATTTGTTATTACATGCAGTTGATGTTTCTCATGGAGTGTAATAACATCGTTAGATCTAAGCACAAATCCTATGGCTCAGAGAAACCAATTTCAGATCACTTCGATAACAAAATATTAACATCAAAGATATATTATTGCCATATTAAGTAAATAGAGGACAGTTAAAATGATTGAAAAACAATGCATGAATAATCCATTAAAAGAAGTTCTTTTTATTATGATAATTGTATGATAATCAGAATGCTAAATTTACTAAATAATAATAATATCACTATTTGAAATATTTTGTAAAAAGCATCCTACCTATTATTATGACTTAATAACACTTCCTTCAATCTCATAATAGAACATAAAATAAACAAATCAAATTGATGTTTGCAGTTCAATATATTTTAATGAAAGTAAATAAAAATGAGAAAATAGTGTTTTAAAATCATTGAATTTCACCACTCATTTCTTATTTAAACTTTTATCCGATGTACCAAATTTGTCACAACAATCAGTTGAACCTATTATTTTGAACTAAAAAACTCTAATAAGAGGTTAATTAGATTCAACACTGAGTTTAAATAATTTTTTGTTAAACGGATATCCCGTTGAGTTTGAATCTTTTCAACAAATGTTAGAGTAATGGTACGTTATAATCTCCAACATTTCACTTCCATTAAATGGAATCTACTTCTTACCTGAGGAATCAACAGATAAATGGACTGAATTAATCATCACAGATATTAAAGAACTGGTTAATGGCAGCCAATAGAGTTAGAGGTATTTATGAAGATGGTATTAAGGGATTACTTTCGATATTGTGAAGCAGGATGATTAGAGGCCGGGGAATTAGAACTAAATTAAGACTAAATTAAATGGATATTTTAAAACTCTCTAGTGCGGAACAGACCCATCTAATGACAGAAGCTGAAAATAGCACAAGTGTCAAAATGGTCCACTGGTAAAGCAATAATTTTACAGATTCAAAATGGGAAAAGGCTTGTGTTTTTTAGTATGAATTTTCCAGCTATAAGAAACAATTGCGCTATTTTGAGTCAGATTTTCGCCCGGGATCAAACTGTAAATATTACAGATCAACAATTTCATTTTCTGTTTAGAAGAAAACTTTCAGTATTGACTCTTGAATGAATTTTGCATGGATTGTACCGTATATCTCCAAATGATAATCAATATTAATCATGTTAGCACCCCTTCCAGTACGACTAAATTATGGAACTCGTTCTGCTTCAATGGTAAGATTTTTCCAATGAAGTCCTAAAGACACCAATGAAAATAATCTCTCTCTGGTGAATGGAAGAATATTCGCGTGAAAGGATCCATTGTCTCACCATTGCGAATTAATTAGTGTCCCATTACTTTAAATGGGGATTATGAATGGGAAGACAGGGAAAATTAATGTAGGGTTATACTTCAGCAGATGAATTGGATGAAATTAATAACTAGTTAATTGATCAATTGAAAAATAATAGTGATTTATTTTGTAAAAAGCTAGAAAATGTGTTTCTTTCATCAATATTGCACATAATTATGATAAAATTTGTGCCATTTGGTTCAAATTAATTATTTAATTAATTGAAATCATCCAACAAGTCATGATTCACTAACACCCCTTTCTTTTAAATTAAATTACATTTCTACTGATGTATTTCAGGCCAAAATGTTCATATATTCAATATCGCTGATTTCTCAGATTCCCAACAGACGATTTACTCCCTAACGCCAGGAGCAATCAGTGTGCATTATGTTGATTCTCACCTTTGAGAATAACCTTCCACTTTCTGCAGTCAAAATCATTTGAAACTTTCTACCTTCGGGAATTTTCCCCTTGGAACATTGATTGGAAATGAAGGTTCTTCCCTTTGAATGAATAAAAGTGGCAACACTGCAATGTAGATTAAAGAACTGAACGTCAAAAGATGTAAATGCCTTCATAAGAATAAAGGTGGCAACACTGCAATGTGGTTTATAGGAACATAACTTCTTATAATGGAAATAGCACTCAAGACAATCTCTGCCTGTTAGGTGACTCTCAACTCCAGAGTCTCACGTCAAAGGGTTTCTCCTCTTCAATCAACTCCAAGATTTGATGTCAGTGAGAGTCACGAGGCAAGAAATTAACACTGCGGCAACACTGAGAATTTCCCACAGAAATGAGGAGATGAAAGAACAAATAATGTTCCAAGATTTAATATCATTAAACCGAAACATGAATAATATTAATTTTAGATAAATGTTGGTGATAAAATAGATATGAAACTGTATGATAATTTAATTTCTTAATTTAATTTTAAATACGTAGTTATATAAAAGGATTTAACAGAATTTTGATCACTGTATTCTTTAAGATCATTTGAATAAACAAATATAAAAGAAATATAATAGTTTTCCCTAATCATTCATCAATGGAGAAAATTATCGATATCAATTATCACCAAGTTAACTAACTAAAATTTATCGTTAGTGTTGATAACTGAGTTGCAAGTAATCAGATTGATTTGTTGATATTAAATGCATAGTTGATGTCCGATAGTTTTTCATTTGTAGTCGACAGAATTAATTTGCTGAACTAATGAGCCAGTCAGAAGTGAGATGTTAAATCACTATGAAAAAATACGATGGAGAAAATACGATAGAGAAAATACGATGGAGAAAATACGATAGAGAAAATACGATGGAGAAAATACGATAGAGAAAATACGATAGAGAAAATACGATAGAGAAATACGATGGAGAAAATACGATAGAGAAAATACGATGGAGAAAATACGATAGAGAAAAAACGATAGAGAAAATACGATGGAGAAAATACGATAGAGAAAATACGATAGAGAAAATACGATAGAGAAAATACGATAGAGAAAATACGATGGAGAAAATACGATAGAGAAAATACGATAGAGAAAGTACGATAGAGAAATACGATAGAGAAAATACGATGGAGAAAATACGATAGAGAAAATACGATAGAGAAAATACGATAGAGAAAATACGATAGAGAAAATACGATGGAGAAAATACGATAGAGAAAATACGATAGAGAAAGTACGATGGAGAAAATACGATAGAGAAAATACGATGGAGAAAATACGATAGAGAAAATACGATGGAGAAAATACGATAGAGAAAATACGATAGAGAAAATACGATAGAGAAATACGATGGAGAAAATACGATAGAGAAAATACGATGGAGAAAATACGATAGAGAAAAAACGATAGAGAAAATACGATGGAGAAAATACGATAGAGAAAATACGATAGAGAAAATACGATGGAGAAAATACGATAGAGAAAATACGATGGAGAAAATACGATAGAGAAAATACGATAGAGAAAGTACGATAGAGAAATACGATAGAGAAAATACGATAGAGAAAATACGATAGAGAAAATACGATAGAGAAAATACGATAGAGAAATACGATGGAGAAAATACGATAGAGAAAATACGATAGAGAAAATACGATAGAGAAAATACGATAGAGAAAATACGATAGAGAAAATACGATAGAGAAATACGATGGAGAAAATACGATAGAGAAAATACGATAGAGAAAATACGATAAAGAAAATACGATAGAGAAATACGATAGAGAAATACGATGGAGGAAATACGATAGAGAAAATACGATAGAGAAAATACGATAGAGAAAATACGATAGAGAAAATACGATAGAGAAAATACGATAGAGAAATACGATGGAGAAAATACGATAGAGAAAATACGATAGAGAAAATACGATGGAGAAAATACGATAGAGAAAATACGATGGAGAAAATACGATAGAGAAAATACGATAGAGAAAATACGATAGAGAAAATACGATAGAGAAAATACGATAGAGAAAATACGATAGAGAAAATACGATAAAGAAAATACGATGGAGAAAATACGATAGAGAAAATACGATAGAGAAAATACGATAGAGAAAATACGATAAAGAAAATACGATAGAGAAAATACGATAGAGAAAATACGATAGAGAAATACGATGGAGAAAATACGATAGAGAAAATACGATAGAGAAAATACGATAGAGAAAATACGATAGAGAAAATACGATGGAGAAAATACGATAGAGAAAATAAGATAGAGAAAATACGATAGAGAGATACGATAGAGAAAATGCGATAGAGAAAATACGATAGAGAAAATACGATAGAGAAAATACGATGGAGAAAATACGATGGAGAAAATACGATAGAGAAAATAAGATAGAGAACTGTTCGAGAGATAAAATTTACTGAAATTATAGAAATTAAAAAATTAATTTGAAAAAGTGTATTTTAAAATGTTTAATTGAAAATAAAATTACTTGAATTTAAATTTAAAATATTTTAGTGGAAAAACTTATTGAAAATATAATAACTTTATAAATTTAAAAACTTAAATTAAAAATAATTTAACATATACAGTTCAGGCCAAGTAAAGATAGCTATAAATTTAATTGTTGTTTTTCTTATAATTATTATTCTCTTCATCTAGAAATATTAATACATATATCCCTAAAATTTGTATGACTTTTAATTGTATAGCTTCATTACTAGAAGTAAAAATCTAATAAATAAATATTTACCCTCTAGTCATTAATTAATATTGAGAAATTCCAGTATCTTTATTTAATTACAAAATGCTTGATAAAATCATTAAATATTACGGACTATAATATTATAAAGAAAACATAAAAACATTTCTGTAACATGTTGAGGGCGGGATTAATAAATAGAGATACAGTTTTAAATATAGAAAATATATGCAGTTGTAACTATTTATTTTTTCGTCGACACATGATAAAATAATTCTAATGTTATTGTATATGATATTATAATGAAAATGTTTATAAACTGAAGAGCAAGTGAAACCACGTAAAAAGTAATCATCCTTCTATCTTTCTTAAGAGCTTTCGAATAATATAATATTCATCATCAGTATCCTAATTTTGACTAATCTAAACATATTATATAGAACAAAAGGTTAGAACATGTTTTTTGTGGATGTGATTTGTGTTGGATATTTTTCTATTTACCTGTTAATATACCTACAGTACCTCTATTCGAAAAATAATTCGAATTGAATCTGGCTAAAATATTAATTTTAGTCAATGAATTTATGTTCTAACATGTAAATTCAACAGAAATTGTTAGAATTCTTTATCCTTATATTAATACTTCTTCAGTTTTAAAGTGACACCGATAATTAAATAATAATTAATAGCGCATTAATTTATTTTTTAATAACTTAATCGTTTGGAAAATCATTCTGAGATCAAGAATTTTATTTTTACTCTCATTCACTTTAATTATTTATTTCAGATCATTTTCTTTATTTTTAAATATTCGTAATGGAATCTTTTTCGAATTTCAAATCAAGTTCGTAAAATTTCAACCGTAAAATTAATTAATTCTTTTCTGGAAACATATTTTTTTAATAACAAATTCTTCTCCATTATTTTACTTTACCCTAAGAAACATCTTTGAGAGTTAAAATACAATTAAATTTTAATATTTAAGCCTTTTCAAATGATAGAAATTAAAAGAGATATTAATAAAATTCACACATAAAAAAAAGAAGAGTATCCTACTTAAATATCAATAAAATGAAAGATAGTTTCATTTATTATTTAACTAACAAAGTGATGTATATTAGTGATATGACACTATTCAGCTCTTCATTTTCCTCTGATAGTCCATGTATCCCATGTGTAGATTAAGAGATAAACTAAACAAGGGAATGAAATTATCCAAAGAACTAGTGACTTAGAACTGTAATAATTATTGCAGTGCAGTTTAATTTGTAGGATAAATTCAAGGTGCTTATGATTAAATTTATGAAATATACTTATAATAATTCATTTACTTCTGTTAGTTACTTGAAGACAATTATTGGATGCTCGATATTAGCAAGCCAAAAATATCTAAAGTCTATGGATATTCATCTAATTTTTCATTTATTATATTGTTATTCACAATTTTTTTAGAAAAACTCGTCAGAAAGAAACACGAAATGTAAAAAAGTCTACGGAGATCACCTCTAATAATCTATTTACTTTTGAAATCATTTCAAAGGGAATGGTATTGCAATAATTTAGTGCGAAAACTGTTTTAACAACCAAAATCATTTGCAGAATACCACCAATAATATTTTATCTTATCATTTTCCATCTTTTGAGTTTAAAAAAAATAAATCAATCGAGTTTATATTGTTTATGATAAATAAATTAGGACGATATAAATAATGAGAAGAGTTAGATTGTTTTATAAATAAATAATCACGTCATGTAGTTTAATTTTAACTCATTTTTGCAATTCAATCCCTCTTATCACATAATTAGAATCAACTGAATTGTTATTTTATAATCTATTTTTTAAGGTATTTATCTCAAATTTGATAATAATAATATAACATACTGTAAATGCATGGTAAGATGAAATTTTTTTAAATTTAGTACTCATTTGATACGTTTAAATTTTCCTATTGAATGACTTTATCTATCCTTATTAATCAGTTTATTTAATAAAAAATATCTTGTATTGATCGTCAAATTGTTTTTATTTACTAATAATACAGATAATACACGTATATAAACAGAGTGCACTTCCTCTTTCCCGCTTACCGATTTTTTAAACATATCCAATATATTACTCCACTCAAATTTCCTTACTGAAAGGTTATTAATTATATTTTAGGTAATCAATTCATTTCTGTAATATAACATCTAATAGTAATTGTCACAATGTTTTCAATAAAGCACATAATAAATAAATGTAAACAAGTCATTAAAAGTTCAATACATCTTTCAAAGAATTCCTCTCCCGCTTTCGAGTTCTTTTTGGTTGTCACCTGAAATTAATTTTCTTACACCGCAAAAAATGCGGAGATTTTCTCTTAAATCTTCTCTGATTCTCTTCATTAAGGAACTTTTTGCGGATTTACAGTTGCCAATTGGAAAAAATTTAAACTTTAATGGAGGTTTTTATAAATTACCTCGTTGTTATTTTTACTTCAAATCTATTTCAGGAAAGTCACAGACTGACTTGTTTTTCCATTTCATTTTAAATCGAGTCAAAATTCAAATATTTCATGGGTTATTTTTCTTTTTTCATGTTTTACAATCTGGTAAAATCCCCACATTCAGTTCCAGGAGCTTTCAGAAGTTGCAGTGGGTGTTTACTCAAGGAAATGTAGTCGTAGCAGAATCAAAGAAGAAACAAAATAAAGAAATCCAAACAGAATGATTTCAGACATTGGAATGGATTCGACCGACTGGAAAAGATTCGGGAAGAAGGAATTCATTTGCCTCATTCGTCTGTTTTATAAATTTTCTTTATTCATTTTTTTAATACATTTTCATACCTTTCCACTCATATACAATTATGAATATAAGAATATGCAAATAATTTTAAAAAATATGAATTTGAATTTAATGAATAAATTATCGTGTAACTAAATTATCATATATTTTCAAAAATGCTATCAAATACTTCGAATTAATACTCTAACCTAAAATCTGTCACGTAGTTTAGCTTTTTCTAAATCGTAGCTTGATTAGAATTCTTCCAAATTCCTAAACATTGGAACAGACAAAGAATATAACAAGAAAAGCATGAAAGGCATTCGGTAGGAAATCCTTCATATTTCCTATCAATTTAATCCTGTTGTTCCATGTAGATTAATAAAATATTCCCCAAATTTGATATCTATTTAATCGGTCGAATTCCTCTTCGATTGAAATCATTCCTGAGCGACAGATGGCGTGACGTATTCGGACAGTGCAGCTTGAGACTGAGAGAATGCAGAGACTGACTGCATTCTTTGGAATATTAACTGCATACATATTGTGATCTTCTTTGCAATATTTCTATAAATCTTACTCACCAATAAAGCCTAATAATCCATAGCATTGTATGATAAATAACTTACTACATTTCCATAGATACAAAGAGAAGGGAATTTAATCAAGGGAGAGAATTAGACACAGTGACTAAACTGTTATTGAGAATTAAGAACATGTTTCAATCGTGTTTCTAATGTTGTTGATGCGTATTATGTTTTATTATATTCAGAGTGAAAGATTATATACTGTGAATGAAATTGATAATGTAATTTTAAGCTATTTTACTGTTTATATATCGCACAGTTAGATAATTATTAATTTCAAAGGAATCACTAATTTTCTTTCGTGTCATTATAGTAATGATTAATTATATCATATTTATACATTAACGACTATATATGCTAATATGAAAAATCCAGCATTTATAGTAGATACAAAAAATTGCGTTCCATTAAAATGAATGTATACTCAAAGATCTGTAAATTGTTTTTCTGATTAACAGAATTAAACAGATCCTATAGAACTTAAATTATTGTGGAATATTGGATATAAAAAAAGTGATTTATTTCTGTTCTTATCCTTAACTTCTTTTATTCCATTTTTTTAATACAAAGTCTAAGATAAATTCACCTGCCGTCTATTACTTCCCTCTCGTAACTTCATAATGGTAAGGTTTTGTGCCTGACATTATTGGTGGCAGTGTCTTTCATTCTCTCATAACTTCCTAATGGTAAGGTCTTGTGCCTGACATTATTGGTGGCAGTGTCTTTCATTCTCTCGTAACTTCCTAATGATAAGGTCTTGTGTCTGACATTATTGGTGGCAGTGTCTTTCATTCTCTCATAACTTCCTAATGGTAAGGTCTTGTGTTTGACATTATAGGTGGCAGTGTCACCAAATGGTCTCAGTAGCGCCATCTATTGGCCATATTGAGCAAAAGGAAGAGACGGATGCATGTAATCAATGGGATGGAAATATTAATAGCCAATAAGAATAATTTATATGGCCTCAATGGATGGATTGGAATTTGAATTCGCTTTTCACCTATTTATCTCTACAATAATTAGATATTACAGTAAATTGAAACTAGTTTTAGTAGTTTTAAATAATCTCTAATTCAATTTTAATTCTATATTACTTAAATTATAATAAATGAATAAATCCACCATTAGTTCGATTTACAATTCTCCAAATGTTTTATTTACCAGTCATTGTTTTACCCGGTCTTACCTTTTATTTTCCTCGTTTCTCTATACATTTTCTCCATCTTTTCCCCTTTACTCCTTCTATTTTCCCAACATTTCCCCCTCTACTTCTTATATTTCCCCCATTTTTTTCCCGTTACTCCTTATATTTTCCCCGTTTCTCCTTATATTTTCCCCACATTTTCCCCTTTACTCCTTATATTTTCCCCACCTTACCCATCTACCTTTTTCCCTCATCTTTATCACTTCTGAACGGAGGTGAAAATGCGTTCCAAATTTACCGTAAATTCATTCCCGAAAGCACCGGGAATCACGGGAAGAAAAATGTGGGAATTGGTGAGACTGGAATAGCCATTCCTGAGAAAAAATGGAATGGGTTGGATATGAAATATTTTCTTTATGGAATCTACTTTGAAGGTTCGTAATATTTAAAAAATGGACATGTTATGCAATTTTATTTTAATAATTATTATATATTTTAACCCATCTGATCAGTAATTTCAAAAATTGTTACGAATAATGTTGAAAATTTTCCATATGAAATTTATCTAAATTACTTTTTATATGGAAATCTATCACAATTATATAATAGGTATCTATAAAATAATTAATCTGATGGAATAGAATAAATTCACAAATTTTAGTTTCTTTTGGTCAATAATATAATTATTCCAATTAACAGATCCTAAACTATTTTTCAAACAACTATTCGTTCATATTGTAAAGAGTTAGTAAATCATCTAACAGTTCATTACAAATGTATGTAGGTAGTGAGTGGCTTGTATAGTCAATATAGTCAAATTATAATCGTATGAAGGAATTTATCAGTAAGGAATTATTGAAAGGAATTTATCAGTAAGGAATTAGTGAAAGCAATTTATCAGTAAGGAATTAGTGAAAGGAATTTATCAGTAAGGAATCAGTGGAAGGAATTTATCAGTAAGGAATTAGTGAAAGGAATTTATCAGTAAGGAATTATTGAAAGGAATTTATCAGTATGGAATTAGTGAAAGCAATTTATCAGTAAGGAATTAGTGAAAGGAATTTATCAGTAAGGAATCAGTGAAAGGAATTTATCAGTAAGGAATTAGTGAAAGGAATTTATCAGTAAGGAATTATTGAAAGGAATTTATCAGTAAGGAATCAGTGAAAGGAATTTATCAGTAAAGAATCAGTGAAAGGAATTTACCAGTAAAGAATCAGTGAAAGGAATTTACCAGTAAAGAATCAGTTAAAGGAATTTATCAGTAAGGAATTTGTGAAAGGAATTTATCAGTAAGGAATTAGTGAAAGGAATTTATCAGTAAGGAATTAGTGAAAGGAATTTATCAGTATGGAATTAGTGAAAGCAATTTATCAGTAAGGAATTAGTGAAAGGAATTTATCAGTAAGGAATCAGTGAAAGGAATTTATCAGTAAGGAATTAGTGAAAGGAATTTATCAGTAAGGAATTATTGAAAGGAATTTATCAGTAAGGAATCAGTGAAAGGAATTTATCAGTAAGGAATTAGTGAAAGGAATTTATCAGTAAGGAATTATTGAAAGGAATTTATCAGTAAAGAATCAGTGAAAGGAATTTACCAGTAAAGAATCAGTGAAAGGAATTTACCAGTAAAGAATCAGTGAAAGGAATTTACCAGTAAAGAATCAGTGAAAGGAATTTATCAGTAAGGAATTTGTGAAAGGAATTTATCAGTAAGGAATTAGTGAAAGGAATTTACCAGTAAAGAATCAGTGAAATGAATTTATCAGTAAGGAATTATTGAAAGGAATTTATCAGTAAAGAATCAGTGAAAGGAATTTACCAGTAAAGAATCAGTGAAAGGAATTTATCAGTAAAGAATCAGTGAAAGGAATTTACCAGTAAAGAATCAGTGAAAGGAATTTATCAGTAAAGAATCAGTGAAAGGAATTTACCAGTAAAGAATCAGTGAAAGGAATTTACCAGTAAAGAATCAGTGAAAGGAATTTATCAGTAAGGAATTTGTGAAAGGAATTTATCAGTAAGGAATTAGTAAAAGGAATTTACCAGTAAAGAATCAGTGAAATGAATTTATCAGTAAGGAATTATTGAAAGGAATTTATCAGTAAAGAATCAGTGAAAGGAATTTACCAGTAAAGAATCAGTGAAAGGAATTCATCAGTAAAGAATCAGTGAAATGAATTTATCAGTAAGGAATTATTGAAAGGATTTTATCAGTAAAGAATCAGTGAAAGGAATTTATCAGTAAAGAATCAGTGAAAGGAATTTACCAGTAAAGAATCAGTGAAAGGAATTTATCAGTAAAGAATCAGTGAAAGGAATTTACCAGTAAAGAATTAGTGAAAGGAATTTACCAGTAAAGAATCAGTGAAAGGAATTTATCAGTAAAGAATCAGTGAAAGGAATTTACCAGTAAAGAATCAGTGAAAGGAATTTATCAGTAAAGAATCAGTGAAAGGAATTTACCAGTAAAGAATCAGTGAAAGGAATTTACCAGTAAAGAATCAGTTAAAGGAATTTATCAGTAAGGAATTTGTGAAAGGAATTTATCAGTAAGGAATTAGTGAAAGGAATTTATCAGTAAGGAATTAGTGAAAGGAATTTATCAGTAAGGAATTAGTGAAAGGAATTTACCAGTGAAGAATCAGTGAAATGAATTTATCAGTAAGGAATTTATCAGTAAAGAATCAGTGAAATGGAATTTACCAGTAAAGAATCAGTGAAAGGAATTCATCAGTAAAGAATCAGTGAAATGAATTTATCAGTAAGGAATTATTGAAAGGAATTTGTCAGTAAAGAATCAGTGAAAGGAATTTACCAGTAAAAAATCAGTGAAAGGAATTTATCAGTAAAGAATCAGTGAAAGGAATTTACCAGTAAACAATTAGTGAAAGGAATTTACCAGTAAAGAATCAGTGAAATGAATTTATCAGTAAGGAATTATTGAAAGGAATTTATCAGTAAAGAATCAGTGAAAGGAATTTACCAGTAAAGAATCAGTGAAAGGAATTTATCAGTAAAGAATCAGTGAAAGGAATTTACCAGTAAAGAATCAGTGAAAGGAATTTACCAGTAAAGAATCAGTGAGAGGAATTTATCAGTAAGGAATTTGTGAAAGGAATTTATCAGTAAGGAATTAGTGAAAGGAATTTATCAGTAAGGAATTTGTGAAAGGAATTTATCAGTAAGGAATTAGTGAAAGGAATTTACCAGTAAAGAATCAGTGAAATGAATTTATCAGTAAGGAATTATTGAAAGGAATTTATCAGTAAAGAATCAGTGAAAGGAATTTACCAGTAAAGAATCAGTGAAAGGAATTCATCAGTAAAGAATCAGTGAAATGAATTTATCAGTAAGGAATTATTGAAAGGAATTTATCAGTAAAGAATCAGTGAAAGGAATTTACCATTAAAGAATCAGTGAAAGGAATTTATCAGTAAAGAATCAGTGAAAGGAATTTACCAGTAAAGAATTAGTGAAAGGAATTTACCAGTAAAGAATCAGTGAAATGAATTTATCAGTAAGGAATTATTGAAAGGAATTTATCAGTAAAGAATCAGTGAAAGGAATTTACCAGTAAAGAATCAGTGAAAGGAATTTATCAGTAAAGAATCAGTGAAAGGAATTTACCAGTAAAGAATCAGTGAAAGGAATTTATCAGTAAAGAATCAGTGAAAGGAATTTACCAGTAAAGAATCAGTGAAAGGAATTTATCAGTAAAGAATCAGTGAAAGGAATTTATCAGAAAGGATTTAGTGAAAAGTTACCATCCAAAGTTTCTCTCAGTGCTATCATAGGCTTTCAGTCCGTACCTTAACTATTGTTAATAGGGTCTCGTAGCTGTGAGGTCAGAGTATCATATAGCTCTAGAATTAGACTACACCATTACACTGTTATAGTAAATCAACAGCAAATTTAATAACAGATAAAAACAAATTAAAATAAGATAAAATTGATTTTAAAAAAGAGAGCATTGAAATTTAAAAACCTCAAGCTCAAAGCACCAAACAAATCAATCAATTAAACTAAATCCAAAAAATAAAAAATAAAAAATTCAATTTGAAATAGTTAATATTCATATTTTAAATTAATCGAATTAAAATTGAAATTATATTAATAATAATGAAGATCTTCACTTTACGAATATTTTACCTACTATCAGTAATTTTTTTCATTTAGTTGATGTAAGTGTAACGTGGACTATAACATAATGCAAACTTTATAAATGGATTCTATCTTTTCAATTTCAATTTGAGGTTTTATAATTTGATGTTGATTTATCTCAATATGACATTAAAATAGTGTATTACTCATATATAGAAAGTACTTGTAAAAAGATAAATATCTTTAGAAGATGCTAACTTGTGCCTAAGAAATTAGTTAGGAACCACAGCTCTCTCTTGAATATCTTGGATATAGACTATTTTTTGTGAATGGCTTAATTATACCAAAGTGATATTAGGAAGTGCACAGGCAGAGAAGTGGATACCCTATAGTGTAATGTATTGAATATACCGAAGTACCTCAATCTACCGAGGTAACTCGTAAGAAGGGTACTAAAAATAGTACTTACTATCTATAGCCAATTAAAGGTTAGATAAGTAAATAGGACCAATAAATACAGGATTACCAGGAAAAGAACATGCTATTACACATATACTGACCATAATACTTACTTGCTATACCTACTTAATTACATATAGGGTCGGACGGGGTATCACTGCGCACAATCCTGCAAACTCTATATATACTCGAAAACTAAAGGTTCTGGAGAAACTCTTTTTTTTTGGTGATGAAATGGTCATGAATGAGGATGGTTCTCAACCAGTTTCGAAATAATACCTAAATAAATAAAATACTTATTGACATTTTTTTATGCGTAACTTTTAGTGAGTGCATAGGGGTATCACTGCGCACATGAAGGGGTATTACTGCGCATTGAATAAATACAACATTCCTCTCCATCATCTAAATCCCTTCTCTCCCACTTTAATTCCACTTCTTCCCCTTATCTAAACCCCATTCTTTCCCCATCTAAATATCCCTCTCTTTCTATCTTAATCCCTCTCTCTTCCCATCTAAATCCCCCTCTCCTACCATTTTAATCACACTCTCTCGTACTCGAAATCTCCCTCTCTTCCCATCTAAATCCCTCTCTTCCCATCTATTTCCCTCATCTAAACGTCTGTGTTTCCCTCTCTACATGTACTGTCCTCAATCTATCTACTTGTCCCTTGCTTTTTAAACACATATTTAATGAATCTGCAACAAATTAAACACTTAAATTTTACGCAATTAGTTATCTACTTATATCAAGTAATATAATACGATAACACGTTTATAGTTAATCAATATTTAATTCAAAAACCTCTCACCCCCCCCCCCCCCCTAAATACCCACTCTCCCTCTCTTAATACCCCCACATCAAGTTGCATAGCTACTACAATCGTATGTTTATTGTCAATCAAATTCATAATTAAATAACACCTTATTCAATATTTATGCCTTTATTAGGAGCTAAAAAATTATGTTTTTTGTATTTATTTACATAAAAATATGGTTATTAATGATGCGCAGTGATACCCCTCTACCTCTAAATTATCTGGGGTATCACTGCGCACGGTTGTGGCAGGAAAACTGTTGAAACTGAGACGTTGAAAATTTGACATAATGTAATTGTTATTGTTTGTCATAACATGTTAAAGCAATCTATAAATCTTGGTAAAAAAGTTATTGGAGAGTTTGCGGGATTTAAAAATCACCAGCGCAAACTTTTTTCAGATCGTTCTGAGAGCACTACATACATATATCGCGACTCAGCTCTAGAAATACTAAGAGGATAGGTGCTTCATGATGTTTATGGGATAAGAGAAGATGCTTGAAATGATGGTGCAATCAGATTTAGGCTAAAACAAGAGGTTTTTAAACTATAAGGTGTGCGGAGTGATATCCCATAAAAAGAGTATGCGCAGTGATACCCCGTTCGACCCTACTTAGTAAAATAGTATATCATTAATCATGTTTTAAAATAATTTCAACGAGCGTAATCTACCTTACGCGATTATGAATGGAATTTTATTGGATTAAAACCCGAATTCAACTTATGAATAAATATAATAAATGAAACATTGAATTTTATATTTACTACGCATTATTTAATTATTGATTTAAGTTTGTATTATTTAATAATGATATCATATCTCGTGATATTTTTTTAAATAATGATGAAAAGATATGAACCGTTCTGATATGTTAAATATATACATATTGTGATAACTACTAATAATATGAAAAGTTGTATATAGTAATATAGAAATAGAAATGAAAAAAAATTATACTCTTAATTAAATTGAAAAAATTTCTTATTAAATTTCCTTTATTTTGACCAATCCCATATTTATAATTTCATACAATTTATAAAACCTTTACCAAATCACTCTACTTCATCCAATATTTTTTTATAACTCAATGATAATCATTACTCGCTTTTTTATTTTCTGTACAATCTTTCTGTGTTTCGTGACCGTGGGTAGTATGGCTAAAAATAGCCACAGTGCAGTAATCTACGGAGGTTAAGATCCATAATTTACAAAGATTTTATCATGTAAGAACGCAGTTAATTGATGCAAGAAAATGTTCATAAGTTTGAGACATACTTTCATTGTGAAAAAAATTAAATGAATAACTTTCAGCTCGTGTAACAGACATGGTATTTAATATTATTTTAATATTTAAAATTATTAAATATATCACGTAATCTGAACATGACTTTGTTTTTAATTTCAGTGTTATTAATATACATTATTCTCCTTAAATATGTAATTATCAAATTCCCTTGTTTCCATCTCCTTACATTGAAATATTCAGCCACATTAAATGTAAATGATTCACTATTAAATAGGTCTGTTATATGCCATTTATCTTCTAATATTTGTTGACTCTTTCACTCGAGAATTCGAATGGTTTTAATATGAAGTTAATGGATATAAGTTGTCTCTCCCATCAAATTATGGATGATCTTCCAAAGAATTTAGTCAGTCGATTGAACTCCAAAGTCTTTAGATCTCAGAGACTATAAAGATGTTCATAATGACTATTACATCAATTCAGTCCCAATAGTTTAGAGACATTAAATCTCTCCATTGAATTGCATTTGTTTAAGTAGCAGCGGAGAATTTGAAGAACGAAATAACTCTATTTATAACTTTATTTTCTGATGAGGAAAATTAGCACCTTACGTAAATTGTGGTTCTAGGGAGAGAATGGATGGGAATTCATAAAAAAACTTTATTTTTTATGCCTAAATTAGGACACTTAGAGATGCAATATCTAAATTATCTAATGTAAATCCTAGTCCAGATAATTCCAATAGCATTCCATGTTCTTGGAATGACTCATTCCTGCCACAACAAACATCAAAGTCTTTCAAAATGAGAAAAGAAGAGAAAATATCAAAGCAGATTGGAATGAATTTCAGTGGGAATTCGACAGGAATTTGGTCCAGAAATTCCTGAATGTTTTTATCGATAGGAACAACTTTAATTGATTGGGAAATGACTTTTAGGTTTTGGAACATTCGATTAATTGTTCTCTAATTTAATTAAATGAAATATTATTTGGATCAAGTTATTCTCACTCTAGTGCAAGATTGATTTTGCTTATTTATTAATAAGTCAATTAATTCTTCATTCAGTATGGGACTCTTAGATCAATAATATTTTTCCATTTCTCTTCATCGATAGTCACTTCTCCGTTGGAGATTTAAAAGTTGCATTCAATTAATAATGGAGTACAAACAATCTGAGTCTCCATTGATTTCAGACTCCACTCAGATTGATGAACTAAAACTACAGTCAATTCAGAGTTTTCTATTTATTAAAATAACATTGAATTCATCGTGAATGTTGTTTTCCCATGGGTAATTTTCATTATAAACTTCTGCGCTTTCCAATCTTTATCTACAAAATGGAACCACTTTAAAAGAAAGGCGGCTTGAAAGAATCAGTCGGCCATTTTATTTACATTGAGAATTTTATCAATTGAGATTGTTATTAAAAATGAAACTAATTGATATTTTCAACTGAAAATACTAACAAAATCAGAAACTCTTCAGAAAACAAAAATGAAATGGAGAAAATCAAATTGTCGTAATTCGAATTTCGAATGATGTCTAAGAGGATTTTCTCGGAGCCTCAGTTCTAAATCCATGAATTCAAATGCAATCATTTTGCAATAATATACGGAACGAGTCTGTATTAGGATTAACAAAACGAATCATATTGAAGAGTCAGACATTTAGAACACAAAGTTTGACTCTACAAAGACGTTAAA
The DNA here is from genome assembly GCA_947561585.1 of Caprella mutica. Lineage (NCBI taxonomy): Eukaryota > Metazoa > Arthropoda > Malacostraca > Amphipoda > Caprellidae > Caprella > Caprella mutica. Next base: position 38,490 of record CANNZV010001858.1, on the reverse strand, counting down.
AAGAATCTACGAGAAAGAGAACATCAATAAATAAACTGCTGGCTCAGAGCAAATTATTTGTTTTCCGATGCTGTAAATTATAATTAAAGAAATCTTAGGATTTTTTCTACTACCTCACTGACATTTACTTTGTAAACTCTATTAATAACTTGTATAACGACAGCCTGCAAAGAAATAAACATTGTGATACATTTACAATATGTTCTATTAATTATAAAAGTGACAAGTTATGCAGAACACAATGTTTCTTCACAGTATTCTAGTCATGATTTATTGTAAAGAAAGATGGTTCGGTTGATATGAAGACCAAAAACTCGATGGGTCTGTCTTTGATTTTGAATATCTAATTAAAAGAGGATGAATATAAACAAGAAACTTAATTTCATTTTGAAAACCGTCCTATTAATTCTTTTAGCAATTTTTATTCATAATATTCGAATAAATTTGTGATACTTGAACAATCCAGTTTAATTATTTTTCCCCCGTTCATAAAGCTTGTTTTATAAAAATAAAAGTAAAACACCCACGTAAATCTCTTGCAAAAACAAATATGAATTCTAACATCTGCTTGCACATTATTCTGATTAAAATAATCTCTCTTAATCCCTTACACCTTTAACTTAAGTTATAAGACACACATCAAAGCTATGAAGGAAGTTGAACTAACATTTGTGATACCTTCTATTATATTAAAAATGTACTATTCGAAATTAATTATTTCAATTTAATTAATAATTAAATGATAGTATCATTACTTTTGTATTGGTATTGTAACTGCTGCAATAAAATCTTGTTGTAAACATTAGAAGGTTGTAACTCTTAGAAAAACAATTTTACGAATAGGAATGCCATATAAAATGCCTTATATGAATAGCAAGTAATACACCTGATTAACTGATTTGAATACACTAGCATTGTTTCAGAAGTTAACAATGTCATTTAATAATAAAACTCTCTAGTAAATTTTAGCTTTGTTTCGTCAAAAGAAATATAATCTTGACACGTAGATGATTTGGTTATTTGTCTAATTACCTTTATAAGATGTCAACCTTCCGAAAAAGGATAATTGTTTTTCATAGTCTAGCATTGTTAAAAAGTGAACAATGCCCCTTAATAATAATATCTTGAGGCGTGGCTAGTTTCTTAAATACTTCTTTAGATAAATCTTTGTTGGGATTCCGTTTATTCAATATAGTCTATAAATATTGTAGGCTCGGGCTAATCTTTGTTCAGTCTTCAATCAGGCGATCCATGCTACGGTAGTAATTCCTGGCGTTAGCTTCAAACTTCCTTATTGTATCAGTATCACCTTTTTAAAAGTGTAATCTACACATATTTCTACCCAGTACCTAAATTGATGTTCCATAGAGGATCTTCCCAAGAAGATTTCTTACGCGTTTCATTTAAACCTCTAGTAGCCTAGATCCAAAAGCCCACACCTCATAACTACTGGGAAAAAACCCTGCAGAATGGTATTCATTCCGTCTTCGGAAAATGGGGATTCTATTCTAACAACATTTGATAAATTATTAGATTTAGAAATTCCATCATTAAGATCATTAAAATATTTTAATTTAAGAAATTGTACAAATTTCACTATCAATATTACAATAAATTTTATATCAGTATGATTTTCATTTTCAGTATATTAATAAAATTACATTGCCTGCGTGAATAAAGTTGATATTCCATGAATAGCATATATTAATAATATTAATAACGACAGCCAAAATAGGTGATATTTGTTCAAAGTTTCAGTTCAGTAATTACTCCTCATCAAAGTTCTTCAGAAGTTCATCACTTTAGACCGGGAGAGACGGGAAATGTCCTACAAAGTGTCCTACAGACGGGAAATGTCCTACAGCATCCACTGACGGAAGTGATGCATTTGGGGTACATGATTCCTGCATTTATGTACTACTGTATCCTTTGAAATTCATTAATTCCTAACACATGATTTAAATTTGCTATTGAGAAATTAATTGCATATCTCTAATTTAATATAAAGAGGAATGGAGTCTAGATTTAAATAATTTATAACTTGTATTATTGTGGGATCCCTGTGCAACGTAGATCTGGATACTGATTGGAATAAATGATAGCAATTAAAGCAGCTGTTTATTTTGACGGTTACTAATGGCTATTACACAACTATTGCTTGTTTGTGAAAGTGGATGGAAAAGGTAAGGAGAGAGGAAAAAGGAAAGAAGAAATACGTATATGGAAAGAGGGACCATCTCTAACATATAGAAAAGAATTAATTGAAATATACATGCAAATAAACACTTGTAAGATAAACAATAAACAATCGCTTTCTGAACAAATAATTATATGGCAATGTGAAAAATTACTATGAATTTCTATTGATTACATGTGCTGACTAAATGAACGCTTTTTATTCATTTAATTTGTATAGTAAACAATTTACCTATTTTACTATAACCGCGTATAGTAAAACTACATGATGGAGTGGAAGAATTCTGGAAATTTAAATCAATTATAACATTACTGATCGAATTGTAGGACTGTATGTGTCAAAATTAGTCATTATAATGGATAGAACCATTACTCTTCAAAACAATTAGATAAAATTGGTAAGAGAAATACGAATTACTTTTTGCAATGTTCATCATGAATTTTAATTTCATGACGAATATTACCTATCGATATAGTATTACGAGCTCGATCTGTTTAATTATCGAGGTAATCCTTTTGAAAATGACTACAGAGCCAATTTTAATTGGAGTATTTGGTATTGTGATATTAGTTCATGGACTGATAAATAAATACCATCCAACTGTATAAGAATATAAAAAAATTGTGTATTGTTCGTTAAAATTTAACCACGTGGTTTGCTTCATAAGAAATAATAATCGATATTGTAATCAAGAAGTGTATAGTGTATCAAATTCAATCTTTGTATCTCAGTTAATTAAATAATCGATAAACAAATGGATTGAAAATTGTAGATATTAGTAAACAATTATAATTTTCCTAATAAAAAACTGTCACATTACTCGTCTATTCACCTTTAACTCCCAGTAAATTAAACAATTGGTCGACTATAATTTCTTTTCTCGTCACATCTCCCATTTACTATTAAAAGGAGGGGCTAATTTATTAGCATTAGTCTATAAGAATGGAATGACGAATTGGGCCAATTCCCGGATTTTCTTTTCTGGAATGCTGAGCTAATTAGTACACTGCACTTTCTCTCCGCTAATTCCAACCCATTTCCAACTCATTCCATCTCATTCCAGGGAGTATTTTCACACTACGCAACTGTGACAATTACTTCCAGTTGTAAAGAGTTGGTAGGAATTAATTCCCAAAAAATGGTAGCGTTAAACTGAGGATTTGAAGGAATTTTCTCAACATTGGAATTTTAATACAATTGTTAGAGTGAAGGACTGAAAGTGAAGAAACACTGAGAGTGAAGGACACTGAGAGTGAAGGACACTAAGAGTGAAGGACACTGAGTGTAAAGGACACTGAGAGTGAAGAACACTGAGTGTAAAGGACACTGAGAGTGAAGGACACTGAATGTGAAGGGCACTGAGAGTGAAGGACATTGAGAGTGGATAACACTGAGAGTGAAGGACACTGAGTGTAAAGGACACGGAGAGTGAAGGACACTGAATGTGAAGGACACTGAGAGTGAAGGACACTGAGAGTGAATAACACCGAGAGTGAAGGACACAGAGAGTGAAGGAAATTGTTTATGGTAATTAAGTATTCCTTACAGTTTATAACGCTACTGTCTGTATGTGAAGTGTGAGATGATGATGTCTCCTTCTAATTATCAATCTAAAAAAAAAAGAACTGAAAATTTTGTTTTATGAAAATTTTGTTTTATGAAAATTTATTTTATGAAAATTTATTTTATGAAAATTTATTTTATGAAAATTTATTTTATGAAAATTTATTTTATGAAAATTTATTTTATGAAAATTTAATTTTATGAAAATTTATTTTATGAAAATTTATTTTATGAAAATTTATCTTACAAAAAATTTAAATTACAAAAAAAATCATCTTATAGAAAATTTTAAAATCTCACCTTAGATTCACCAATTCTCCTCCCAATCTTCCCCATCGAAATCGTAAAGGTGGGGATGCGTGGGGATGCAACTGAGGATGCGTGGCGTTGGAGCTTTAGAAATGGGGATACGATTCATCTGCTTCCCCAATCGTGAGGTGTCCTCCCCATTCTCCATAGATAGAAGTCATGAAACAATTACCAAATCTTCTTCTTCCATAAACTCATTTATGTTTAATTAAACTATATAATATTATTCAAGTCACATTTTAAATGATGATTAGAATCCAAGAAGCACATTTTAAATATATATATCTTTCTTAATTATCCATTTCAAAGGAAACTGTTCTCGATATTTTCTTTCAAATTCAATAGTTTTTTCGATTGGATTTTCTATTTAGTTTGAATTTTCCTTTGAAACTCTCCACCAAAGTTATAATTCGCTTCCATTGTTGTCATACATTTTAACAGAACCACAATATTATCATATGCAAATCACAAATAAACACTAGTATTTATTTTACGAAATCTGTAATTCAGAAGAGATCATTTATATTAAATACATAGTGTTATTCTATTTAATACTTTTGGAATAAAACATTAGTATGATGAAACTTCCCTGCAAACAATTCCATATTGCATACACATTGTTTCCATGTGGTTGAATGGGTTCAATGTGGCAAGACAGTATACAGAAAAAATAGTGAATCAATCTACCCATCGTAAAGATACAAAAGAATCTTATTGTTATGTCACTTTATAATCATATCATAAAAACCACATAAAATAGAAATTGTATACATGTTCAATTCACCCCATCATGTCTACATTTCATTAACCATACTTATAGTAGTTGTTTTCAATATTTAATTCACCACATTCATAGCTTCATGTTAAATACCATACTTATAACATATGTTAACCATATGTAACTTACCTCGTTACCATGTAAAACCACATGTAATACATATGGTATCCATTTCCAAAAAGTATACATGGTATAAATACACATGTTTTAAATGAGTAAATGCCACATGGTAGACACTTGGATTTGTTTACAGGGTTAATCTTATAAAAAATGAACTTTGAAATATATTTAAGTGACATTTATTACCTCAGAAAATACCGATTAATTTCATCATAAAATTTGATATTAGATCATCACTTTTCTATAGTTTTGAAAACTTTAAATAATTCAACTTTGGATGAAGATGAATTACTTTCAGATTATTTCTACTAAGATTTTCTCAAGTAATATAGCGTGTAACGGTTTCCTATAACCGCATAAGCATTAAATATCAAAATATTTTATTCTGATGAAAATCTGACGATGAATTTATTTCTTCTTTTGTTTTTCTCGTTTGTTTTCCGAAAGCTAAATTGGTTTTTCCGAAACATGCGGCGTCAAAATAGATCTCCTTGCCTTTCTTTTATTCTTGTTATGACAGAGTTGGTGCAAAACAGCAATGTATATTAACAATTTAGGATATTATTTGAATGTTTTTAATATCAAATGCAAGTAATATGATTATATTGAGTAATTCGAGGGAAATTCTCTGTCACTGAAGATATTGTAAAATGCGAATAATTTTCGTGAATACAAATATCATTGCTCAGACGAAAAAAAGACAGGCATAGAATTATATCACTTTTAATTATAATAATAGTTCAAATTAATATATTGACACTAATATTTTGGACACGGAGGGATTTTGAAATGTGAACAAATTTCGCGAATATTAATACCAAAAATTGATAATTTAGTTTGGTTATATTTTAATTATACTAACAGGTACAATTATTAATTTAACACCAAACTAGTAAAACATGCTTAGTTAAAATTACAGTCTAGGGTAAGTTCCTAGTCATTGATCTCTTCCACAGTCTTGATCATATAGGATAAAATCATTTAATCCGATATATTGGTAATTACTATTTTTATATGATCGAAAATGAAAAACCGTCCGATAACTAGGAACTTACCCTATGACGAGAATCAATAAAGTATCATCCGAATAAAAAAAAATTCTGTGCTAAGAATAAAATACTATTTTAATAGGGAAAACAATATTTAATATCAATTAATATAAAGCTATATGATATATTTCTTCAAATTCCTACGTATAAATATATTGTGTAGATATATTTGACAGTAAAGGAACTATAAAAAATAAGAATTAACGGTGTTCATGTTGAAAAAGGTCATTGGTTTGGTAATGAATTTCATCCATAAAATTTTAATGATTTTAACTGAATATTAAACTTTTTAAATAAAAAATAATTTTGATTTTTATCAACTGTAGAATATAATATTCATATTTGCGATCAAGAACTTTTTTTTTTTAAATCAACATCCAGTCTGCAGCTGCTATATCATGTAGAAAAATTCAATTCCAACTTTTTAACAAATGTCAGAAGGACATTTCTCCTTATGATTCATCTTAGCAATCAAAACTTTATTGCAATTATTATTCTGATGAACGACTGGGCCTAGAGAAGTTGTAAACATTTTCCTCTTACAAACAGTAATCTCGAAAAGAGGATAAACCTACTAACTGAAAGTTTTGACATGTGAAATATATATGCTTTATTTCGTTACGAAAGATATTGCGTTTGTAAATATGTGCTGAATGGTAAACCCCGAAAATTGTATATTTTTAGACATAAATCACTTTAGGTTACTTTTTCGTTAATTTAAGAATGAACAGAAATTAATTGCAAACATAACAATACAGTAAATTGTCTCATAATTCACATACATACTGTAGTGTTATAAATAGTTTGGAGAAAATTAATTAACCTTCTTCACTCTCAGTGTCCTTCACTCTCAGTGTCCTTCACTCTCAGTGTTCTTCACTCCCAATGTTCTTCACTCTCAGTGTCCTTCACTCTCAGTGTCCTTCACTCACAGTTTCCTTCACTCCCAATGTTCTTCACTCTCAGTGTCCTTCACTCTTAGTGTTCTTCACTCTCAGTGTCTTTCACTCTCAGTGTCCTTCACTCTCAGTGTCCTTCACTCACAGTTTCCTTCACTCCCAATGTTCTTAACTCTCAGTGTCCTTCACTCTCAGTGTCCTTCACTCTCAGTGTCTTTCACTCTCAGTTTCCTTCACTCTCAGTGACCTTCACTCTCAGTGTCCTTCACTCTCAGTGTGATTCACTCTCAGTGTCCTTCACTCTTAGTGTTCTTCACTCTCAGTGTACTTCACTCTCAGTGTCCTTCACTCTCAGTGTCCTTCACTCTCAGTGTGCTTCACTTTCAGTGTCCTTCACTCCCAATGTTCTTCACTCTCAGTGTCCTTCACTCGCAGTTTCCTTCACTCCCAATGTTCTTCACTCTCAGTGTCCTTCACTCGCAGTTTCCTTCACTCCCAATGTTCTTCACTCTCTGTGTGATTCACTCTCAGTGTCCTTCACTCTTAGTGTTCTTCACTCTCAGTGTCCTTCACTCTCAGTGTCCTTCACTCTCAGTGTCCTTCACTCTCAGTGTCCTTCACTCTCAGTGTTCTTCACTCTCAGTGTCCTTCACTCTCAATGTCCTTCACTCTCAGTGTTCTTCACTCTCAGTGTCTTTCACTCTCAATGTCCTTCACTCTCAGTGTGCTTCACTCTCAGTGTCCTTCACTCTCAGTGTCCTTTAATCTTAGTGTTCTTCACTCTCAGTGTCCTTTACACTCAGTGTTCTTCACTTTCAGTCCTTCACTCTAACAATTGTAATTAAAATTCCAATGTTGAGAAATTCCTTCAAATCCTCAGTTTAACGCTACCATTTTTTGGGAATTAATTCCTACCAACTCTTTACAACTGGAAGTAATTGTCACAGTTGCGTAGTGTGAAAATACTCCCTGGAATGAGATGGAATGAGTTGGAATGGGGTGAAATTAGCGGAGAGAAAGTGCAGTGTACTAATTAGCTCAGCATTCCAGAAAAGAAAATCCGGGAATTGGCCCAATTCGTCATTCCATTCTTACAGCACTAATGCTAATAAATTAGCCCCTCCTTCTAATAGTAAATGGGAGATGTGACGAGAAAAGAAATTATAGTCGACCAATTGTTTAATTTACTGGGAGTTAAAGGTGAATAGAAAAGTAATGTGACATTAATTTATAAGGAAAATGATTATCTATTAATTACACAATTGTTTTGATTAATAAGTTACATATCAATTATTTTATCATAAATAATTTTTCAACAATTTTTGTATTATATTTACTGGTGTAATTTTCAAGTTTACGAATTACTATTTAACTAGTTATATTAATTGGTAACCGTGGTACCAGCAGGTTTCATGGATACCATGATCTCTTAGAATTCAGCCCAATTTGTTTTGGTTATAACCTACAAAGATTTTCTCCACCAATAAATTACGGATTAGGCAGAAAAATGACGTTGTTGTATAATTAGTGTTGCTTTAACGAGCCATTTTAGAGCTTATTTTTCAATCAAACATTATTGCAAAGCGAAAAGATCAGTTTTAATAACTATTCATTTTCAAATATTCTTTAATCTCGAGTGTTTCTGTGAAAAATATTATTATAAATTCAAAAGCTATATTATGATTATCAACATGAGTTATGATTTTTTCTTGATTTCTTTTAATGAAAATATGATATCTAATGAGGTAACGTGACCGAACTCGGTTAGTCGGTATTATTCTTGGTCAGAAATCAAAAAAAATTTACACTTTCCGAGTACTATGAGTGTCTACGAAATTATCATATTTTCCAAAAAACAGATTCAATAATTTTGTGTTCAGTGTCAAATAGTAACATACAGCTTATTTGGTAACATTGTCACAATACTGTGACAATATTGGCAATGTTGTAACAATATTGGCAATGTTGTGACAATATTGACAATGTTGTAACAATGTTGGCAATGTTGTAACAATGTTGGAACAATGTTGCACAATGAAACTTACCTCCGTTTAGGTATTGATGTTCAGTCAAATGTAACAATAAAATTTAACACACAAATGGAGCAATCCTGTAAACCCTAATGTACTAGGACATTTCCCGTCTTTATGACAATCTGTAGGACATTTTTCCGTCTGAAGGACACTTCATAGGACATTTTTCCATCTGTAGGACACTTTGCAGGGCATTTGTCCGTCTGTAGAACATTTTTCCGTCTGCAGGACATTTTATATGACATTTCCCGTCTGCAAGACACTTTGTAAGACATTTTTCCGTCTGTAGGACATTTACCGTATGTAGGACACTTTATATGACATTTCCTGTCTGCAGGACACTTTGTAGGACATTTCCCGTTTTGACAACACTTTGTAGGACATTTCCCGTCTGTAGTACACTTTGAAGGACATTTCCCGTCTGTAGGACACTTTGTAGGACATTTCCCGTCTGTCCAGGTCTAAAATGATGAACTTCTGATCAACTTTGATGAGAAGTAATTACTGAACTGAAATTTTGACAAAACCTATTTTGGCTCTGTCGTCATTAATATTATTAATATATGCTATTCATGGTATGTCAATGTTATATATGAAAGCAATATTTTTGAATATACTGAAAATGAAATCATTGTGCTATAAAATGATTGTAACATAGATAGTGAAATTTGTATAATATCTTTTATTTTAAAAGATATTATAATGATAATTTTTTTTTTAATCTAATCATTTATTAAATGTAACTTAAAATCAACCTTCATAGTATTGATTTTTTCTAAATTGTTTTTCTAATAACTTAAGTTAAAGGGACTAAGAATTATGAGAGATTATTTTAATTAGAATAATGTGCAAGCAGATTTTAGAATTCGTATTTGTTTTTGCAAGAGATTTACGTGGGTGTTTCACATTATTTTCTACATATAATAAAGGCTTTCTGAACGGAGGAGAAAATAATTAAAGTAGAGTGTTCAAGTATCACGAATTTATGCAAGGAATTTTCTTAAAAGAATTGAGCAGAATTAACAAAATGAAATTATGTTTCTTGTTTATATTTATCGTCTTTATTAAAAATATTCAAAATCAAAGACAGACCCATCGAGTTTTTGGTCTTCATATCAACCGAACCATCTTTCTTAACAATAAATCATGACTAGAATACTGTGAAGAAACTTTGTGTTCTGCATAACTTGTCACTTTTATAATTAATAGAACATAATTATATTGTAAATGTATCACAATGTATATTTCTTTGCAGGCTATCGTTAGTAAGTTATTAATAGAGTTTACAAAGTAAATGTCAGTGAGGTAGTAGAGAAAATCCTAAGATTTCTCTAATTATAATTTACAGCATCGGAAAACAAATAATAGTTTATTTATTGATGTTCTCTTTCTCGTAGATTCTTTTTAACGTCTTTGTAGAGTCAAACTTTGTGTTCTAAATGTCTGACTGTCCAATATGATTCGTTTTGTTAATCCTAATACAGACTCGTTTCGTATATTATTGCAAAATGATTGCATTCGAATTCATGGATTTAGAACTGAGGCTCCGAGAAAATCCTCTTAGACATCATTCGAAATTCGAATTACGACAATTTGATTTTCTCCTTTTCATTTTTGTTTTACGAAGAGTTTCTCAATTTGTTTTAATACTTAATAGCAATTTGAATCGACAAAAATCTCAATAAAAATACATTTTGCCGGCTGATTCTTTCAAAACTCATTTCTTTCAAAGTGGTTTTATTTTGTAGACAAAGACTATAAAAATCAGAAGTTTACGATAAAAATTGCCTATTGGAATACAACAAGTTATTTTAATAAATAGAAAACTCTGAATTGACTGTAGTTTTAGTTCATCAATCTGAGTGGAGTCTGAAATCAATGGAGACTCAGATTGTTTGTTTTCCATTATTAATTGAATGCAACTTTTAAATCCGCAACGGAGAAGTGGATATCGATGAAGAGAAATGGAAAAATATTATTGATCTAAGAGTCCCATACTGAATGAAGAATTAATTGACTTATTAATAAATAAGCAAAATCAATCTTGCACTAGAGTGAGAATAACTTGATCCAAATAATATTTCATTTAATTAAATTAGAGAACAATTAATCGAATGTTCCAAAACCTAAAAGTCATTTCCCAATCAATTAAAGTTGTTCCTATCGATAAAAACATTCAGGAATTTCTGGACCAAATTCCTGTCGAATTCCCACTGAAATTCATTCCAATCTGCTTTGATATTTTCTCTTCTTTTCTCATTTTGAAAGACTTTGATGTTTGTTGTGGCAGGAATGAGTCATTCCAAGAACATGGAATGCTATTGGAATTATCTGGACTAGGATTTACATTAGATAATTTAGATATTGCATCTCTAAGTGTCCTAATTTAGGCATAAAAAATAAAGTTTTTTTATGAATTCCCATCCATTCTCTCCCTAGAACCACAATTTACGTAAGGTGCTAATTTTCCTCATCAGAAAATAAAGTTATAAATAGAGTTATTTCGTTCTTCAAATTCTCCGCTGCTACTTAAACAAATGCAATTCAATGGAGAGATTTAATGTCTCTAAACTATTGGGACTGAATTGATGTAATAGTCATTATGAACATCTTTATAGTCTCTGAGATCTAAAGACTTTGGAGTTCAATCGACTGACTAAATTCTTTGGAAGATCATCCATAATTTGATGGGAGAGACAACTTATATCCATTAACTTCATATTAAAACCATTCGAATTCTCGAGTGAAAGAGTCAACAAATATTAGAAGATAAATGGCATATAACAGACCTATTTAATAGTGAATCATTTACATTTAATGTGGCTGAATATTTCAATGTAAGGAGATGGAAACAAGGGAATTTGATAATTACATATTTAAGGAGAATAATGTATATTAATAACACTGAAATTAAAAACAAAGTCATGTTCAGATTACGTGATATATTTAATAATTTTAAATATTAAAATAATATTAAATACCATGTCTGTTACACGAGCTGAAAGTTATTCATTTAATTTTTTTCACAATGAAAGTATGTCTCAAACTTATGAACATTTTCTTGCATCAATTAACTGCGTTCTTACATGATAAAATCTTTGTAAATTATGGATCTTAACCTCCGTAGATTACTGCACTGTGGCTATTTTTAGCCATACTACCCACGGTCACGAAACACAGAAAGATTGTACAGAAAATAAAAAAGCGAGTAATGATTATCATTGAGTTATAAAAAAATATTGGATGAAGTAGAGTGATTTGGTAAAGGTTTTATAAATTGTATGAAATTATAAATATGGGATTGGTCAAAATAAAGGAAATTTAATAAGAAATTTTTTCAATTTAATTAAGAGTATAATTTTTTTTCATTTCTATTTCTATATTACTATATACAACTTTTCATATTATTAGTAGTTATCACAATATGTATATATTTAACATATCAGAACGGTTCATATCTTTTCATCATTATTTAAAAAAATATCACGAGATATGATATCATTATTAAATAATACAAACTTAAATCAATAATTAAATAATGCGTAGTAAATATAAAATTCAATGTTTCATTTATTATATTTATTCATAAGTTGAATTCGGGTTTTAATCCAATAAAATTCCATTCATAATCGCGTAAGGTAGATTACGCTCGTTGAAATTATTTTAAAACATGATTAATGATATACTATTTTACTAAGTAGGGTCGAACGGGGTATCACTGCGCATACTCTTTTTATGGGATATCACTCCGCACACCTTATAGTTTAAAAACCTCTTGTTTTAGCCTAAATCTGATTGCACCATCATTTCAAGCATCTTCTCTTATCCCATAAACATCATGAAGCACCTATCCTCTTAGTATTTCTAGAGCTGAGTCGCGATATATGTATGTAGTGCTCTCAGAACGATCTGAAAAAAGTTTGCGCTGGTGATTTTTAAATCCCGCAAACTCTCCAATAACTTTTTTACCAAGATTTATAGATTGCTTTAACATGTTATGACAAACAATAACAATTACATTATGTCAAATTTTCAACGTCTCAGTTTCAACAGTTTTCCTGCCACAACCGTGCGCAGTGATACCCCAGATAATTTAGAGGTAGAGGGGTATCACTGCGCATCATTAATAACCATATTTTTATGTAAATAAATACAAAAAACATAATTTTTTAGCTCCTAATAAAGGCATAAATATTGAATAAGGTGTTATTTAATTATGAATTTGATTGACAATAAACATACGATTGTAGTAGCTATGCAACTTGATGTGGGGGTATTAAGAGAGGGAGAGTGGGTATTTAGGGGGGGGGGGGGGTGAGAGGTTTTTGAATTAAATATTGATTAACTATAAACGTGTTATCGTATTATATTACTTGATATAAGTAGATAACTAATTGCGTAAAATTTAAGTGTTTAATTTGTTGCAGATTCATTAAATATGTGTTTAAAAAGCAAGGGACAAGTAGATAGATTGAGGACAGTACATGTAGAGAGGGAAACACAGACGTTTAGATGAGGGAAATAGATGGGAAGAGAGGGATTTAGATGGGAAGAGAGGGAGATTTCGAGTACGAGAGAGTGTGATTAAAATGGTAGGAGAGGGGGATTTAGATGGGAAGAGAGAGGGATTAAGATAGAAAGAGAGGGATATTTAGATGGGGAAAGAATGGGGTTTAGATAAGGGGAAGAAGTGGAATTAAAGTGGGAGAGAAGGGATTTAGATGATGGAGAGGAATGTTGTATTTATTCAATGCGCAGTAATACCCCTTCATGTGCGCAGTGATACCCCTATGCACTCACTAAAAGTTACGCATAAAAAAATGTCAATAAGTATTTTATTTATTTAGGTATTATTTCGAAACTGGTTGAGAACCATCCTCATTCATGACCATTTCATCACCAAAAAAAAAGAGTTTCTCCAGAACCTTTAGTTTTCGAGTATATATAGAGTTTGCAGGATTGTGCGCAGTGATACCCCGTCCGACCCTATATGTAATTAAGTAGGTATAGCAAGTAAGTATTATGGTCAGTATATGTGTAATAGCATGTTCTTTTCCTGGTAATCCTGTATTTATTGGTCCTATTTACTTATCTAACCTTTAATTGGCTATAGATAGTAAGTACTATTTTTAGTACCCTTCTTACGAGTTACCTCGGTAGATTGAGGTACTTCGGTATATTCAATACATTACACTATAGGGTATCCACTTCTCTGCCTGTGCACTTCCTAATATCACTTTGGTATAATTAAGCCATTCACAAAAAATAGTCTATATCCAAGATATTCAAGAGAGAGCTGTGGTTCCTAACTAATTTCTTAGGCACAAGTTAGCATCTTCTAAAGATATTTATCTTTTTACAAGTACTTTCTATATATGAGTAATACACTATTTTAATGTCATATTGAGATAAATCAACATCAAATTATAAAACCTCAAATTGAAATTGAAAAGATAGAATCCATTTATAAAGTTTGCATTATGTTATAGTCCACGTTACACTTACATCAACTAAATGAAAAAAATTACTGATAGTAGGTAAAATATTCGTAAAGTGAAGATCTTCATTATTATTAATATAATTTCAATTTTAATTCGATTAATTTAAAATATGAATATTAACTATTTCAAATTGAATTTTTTATTTTTTATTTTTTGGATTTAGTTTAATTGATTGATTTGTTTGGTGCTTTGAGCTTGAGGTTTTTAAATTTCAATGCTCTCTTTTTTAAAATCAATTTTATCTTATTTTAATTTGTTTTTATCTGTTATTAAATTTGCTGTTGATTTACTATAACAGTGTAATGGTGTAGTCTAATTCTAGAGCTATATGATACTCTGACCTCACAGCTACGAGACCCTATTAACAATAGTTAAGGTACGGACTGAAAGCCTATGATAGCACTGAGAGAAACTTTGGATGGTAACTTTTCACTAAATCCTTTCTGATAAATTCCTTTCACTGATTCTTTACTGATAAATTCCTTTCACTGATTCTTTACTGGTAAATTCCTTTCACTGATTCTTTACTGATAAATTCCTTTCACTGATTCTTTACTGGTAAATTCCTTTCACTGATTCTTTACTGATAAATTCCTTTCACTGATTCTTTACTGGTAAATTCCTTTCACTGATTCTTTACTGATAAATTCCTTTCAATAATTCCTTACTGATAAATTCATTTCACTGATTCTTTACTGGTAAATTCCTTTCACTAATTCTTTACTGGTAAATTCCTTTCACTGATTCTTTACTGATAAATTCCTTTCACTGATTCTTTACTGGTAAATTCCTTTCACTGATTCTTTACTGATAAATTCCTTTCAATAATTCCTTACTGATAAATTCATTTCACTGATTCTTTACTGATGAATTCCTTTCACTGATTCTTTACTGGTAAATTCCTTTCACTGATTCTTTACTGATAAATTCCTTTCAATAATTCCTTACTGATAAATTCATTTCACTGATTCTTTACTGGTAAATTCCTTTCACTAATTCCTTACTGATAAATTCCTTTCACAAATTCCTTACTGATAAATTCCTTTCACTAATTCCTTACTGATAAATTCCTTTCACAAATTCCTTACTGATAAATTCCTCTCACTGATTCTTTACTGGTAAATTCCTTTCACTGATTCTTTACTGGTAAATTCCTTTCACTGATTCTTTACTGATAAATTCCTTTCACTGATTCTTTACTGGTAAATTCCTTTCACTGATTCTTTACTGATAAATTCCTTTCAATAATTCCTTACTGATAAATTCATTTCACTGATTCTTTACTGGTAAATTCCTTTCACTAATTGTTTACTGGTAAATTCCTTTCACTGATTCTTTACTGATAAATTCCTTTCACTGATTTTTTACTGGTAAATTCCTTTCACTGATTCTTTACTGACAAATTCCTTTCAATAATTCCTTACTGATAAATTCATTTCACTGATTCTTTACTGATGAATTCCTTTCACTGATTCTTTACTGGTAAATTCCATTTCACTGATTCTTTACTGATAAATTCCTTACTGATAAATTCATTTCACTGATTCTTCACTGGTAAATTCCTTTCACTAATTCCTTACTGATAAATTCCTTTCACTAATTCCTTACTGATAAATTCCTTTCACTAATTCCTTACTGATAAATTCCTTTCACAAATTCCTTACTGATAAATTCCTTTAACTGATTCTTTACTGGTAAATTCCTTTCACTGATTCTTTACTGGTAAATTCCTTTCACTGATTCTTTACTGATAAATTCCTTTCACTGATTCTTTACTGGTAAATTCCTTTCACTGATTCTTTACTGATAAATTCCTTTCACTGATTCTTTACTGGTAAATTCCTTTCACTAATTCTTTACTGGTAAATTCCTTTCACTGATTCTTTACTGATAAATTCCTTTCACTGATTCTTTACTGGTAAATTCCTTTCACTGATTCTTTACTGATAAATTCCTTTCACTGATTCTTTACTGATAAAATCCTTTCAATAATTCCTTACTGATAAATTCATTTCACTGATTCTTTACTGATGAATTCCTTTCACTGATTCTTTACTGGTAAATTCCTTTCACTGATTCTTTACTGATAAATTCCTTTCAATAATTCCTTACTGATAAATTCATTTCACTGATTCTTTACTGGTAAATTCCTTTTACTAATTCCTTACTGATAAATTCCTTTCACAAATTCCTTACTGATAAATTCCTTTCACTGATTCTTTACTGGTAAATTCCTTTCACTGATTCTTTACTGGTAAATTCCTTTCACTGATTCTTTACTGATAAATTCCTTTCACTGATTCTTTACTGGTAAATTCCTTTCACTGATTCTTTACTGATAAATTCCTTTCACTGATTCTTTACTGGTAAATTCCTTTCACTGATTCTTTACTGATAAATTCCTTTCAATAATTCCTTACTGATAAATTCATTTCACTGATTCTTTACTGGTAAATTCCTTTCACTAATTCCTTACTGATAAATTCCTTTCACAAATTCCTTACTGATAAATTCCTTTCACTGATTCTTTACTGGTAAATTCCTTTCACTGATTCTTTACTGGTAAATTCCTTTCACTGATTCTTTACTGGTAAATTCCTTTCACTGATTCTTTACTGATAAATTCCTTTCAATAATTCCTTACTGATAAATTCCTTTCACTAATTCCTTACTGATAAATTCCTTTCACTGATTCCTTACTGATAAATTCCTTTCAATAATTCCTTACTGATAAATTCCTTTCACTAATTCCTTACTGATAAATTCCTTTCACTGATTCCTTACTGATAAATTCCTTTCACTAATTCCTTACTGATAAATTGCTTTCACTAATTCCATACTGATAAATTGCTTTCACTAATTCCTTACTGATAAATTCCTTTCACTAATTCCTTACTGATAAATTCCTTTCACAAATTCCTTACTGATAAATTCCTTTAACTGATTCTTTACTGGTAAATTCCTTTCACTGATTCTTTACTGGTAAATTCCTTTCACTGATTCTTTACTGATAAATTCCTTTCACTGATTCCTTACTGATAAATTCCTTTCAATAATTCCTTACTGATAAATTCCTTTCACTAATTCCTTACTGATAAATTCCTTTCACTGATTCCTTACTGATAAATTCCTTTCACTAATTCCTTACTGATAAATTGCTTTCACTAATTCCATACTGATAAATTCCTTTCAATAATTCCTTACTGATAAATTCCTTTCACTAATTCCTTACTGATAAATTCCTTCCACTGATTCCTTACTGATAAATTCCTTTCACTAATTCCTTACTGATAAATTGCTTTCACTAATTCCTTACTGATAAATTCCTTTCAATAATTCCTTACTGATAAATTCCTTCATACGATTATAATTTGACTATATTGACTATACAAGCCACTCACTACCTACATACATTTGTAATGAACTGTTAGATGATTTACTAACTCTTTACAATATGAACGAATAGTTGTTTGAAAAATAGTTTAGGATCTGTTAATTGGAATAATTATATTATTGACCAAAAGAAACTAAAATTTGTGAATTTATTCTATTCCATCAGATTAATTATTTTATAGATACCTATTATATAATTGTGATAGATTTCCATATAAAAAGTAATTTAGATAAATTTCATATGGAAAATTTTCAACATTATTCGTAACAATTTTTGAAATTACTGATCAGATGGGTTAAAATATATAATAATTATTAAAATAAAATTGCATAACATGTCCATTTTTTAAATATTACGAACCTTCAAAGTAGATTCCATAAAGAAAATATTTCATATCCAACCCATTCCATTTTTTCTCAGGAATGGCTATTCCAGTCTCACCAATTCCCACATTTTTCTTCCCGTGATTCCCGGTGCTTTCGGGAATGAATTTACGGTAAATTTGGAACGCATTTTCACCTCCGTTCAGAAGTGATAAAGATGAGGGAAAAAGGTAGATGGGTAAGGTGGGGAAAATATAAGGAGTAAAGGGGAAAATGTGGGGAAAATATAAGGAGAAACGGGGAAAATATAAGGAGTAACGGGAAAAAAATGGGGGAAATATAAGAAGTAGAGGGGGAAATGTTGGGAAAATAGAAGGAGTAAAGGGGAAAAGATGGAGAAAATGTATAGAGAAACGAGGAAAATAAAAGGTAAGACCGGGTAAAACAATGACTGGTAAATAAAACATTTGGAGAATTGTAAATCGAACTAATGGTGGATTTATTCATTTATTATAATTTAAGTAATATAGAATTAAAATTGAATTAGAGATTATTTAAAACTACTAAAACTAGTTTCAATTTACTGTAATATCTAATTATTGTAGAGATAAATAGGTGAAAAGCGAATTCAAATTCCAATCCATCCATTGAGGCCATATAAATTATTCTTATTGGCTATTAATATTTCCATCCCATTGATTACATGCATCCGTCTCTTCCTTTTGCTCAATATGGCCAATAGATGGCGCTACTGAGACCATTTGGTGACACTGCCACCTATAATGTCAAACACAAGACCTTACCATTAGGAAGTTATGAGAGAATGAAAGACACTGCCACCAATAATGTCAGACACAAGACCTTATCATTAGGAAGTTACGAGAGAATGAAAGACACTGCCACCAATAATGTCAGGCACAAGACCTTACCATTAGGAAGTTATGAGAGAATGAAAGACACTGCCACCAATAATGTCAGGCACAAAACCTTACCATTATGAAGTTACGAGAGGGAAGTAATAGACGGCAGGTGAATTTATCTTAGACTTTGTATTAAAAAAATGGAATAAAAGAAGTTAAGGATAAGAACAGAAATAAATCACTTTTTTTATATCCAATATTCCACAATAATTTAAGTTCTATAGGATCTGTTTAATTCTGTTAATCAGAAAAACAATTTACAGATCTTTGAGTATACATTCATTTTAATGGAACGCAATTTTTTGTATCTACTATAAATGCTGGATTTTTCATATTAGCATATATAGTCGTTAATGTATAAATATGATATAATTAATCATTACTATAATGACACGAAAGAAAATTAGTGATTCCTTTGAAATTAATAATTATCTAACTGTGCGATATATAAACAGTAAAATAGCTTAAAATTACATTATCAATTTCATTCACAGTATATAATCTTTCACTCTGAATATAATAAAACATAATACGCATCAACAACATTAGAAACACGATTGAAACATGTTCTTAATTCTCAATAACAGTTTAGTCACTGTGTCTAATTCTCTCCCTTGATTAAATTCCCTTCTCTTTGTATCTATGGAAATGTAGTAAGTTATTTATCATACAATGCTATGGATTATTAGGCTTTATTGGTGAGTAAGATTTATAGAAATATTGCAAAGAAGATCACAATATGTATGCAGTTAATATTCCAAAGAATGCAGTCAGTCTCTGCATTCTCTCAGTCTCAAGCTGCACTGTCCGAATACGTCACGCCATCTGTCGCTCAGGAATGATTTCAATCGAAGAGGAATTCGACCGATTAAATAGATATCAAATTTGGGGAATATTTTATTAATCTACATGGAACAACAGGATTAAATTGATAGGAAATATGAAGGATTTCCTACCGAATGCCTTTCATGCTTTTCTTGTTATATTCTTTGTCTGTTCCAATGTTTAGGAATTTGGAAGAATTCTAATCAAGCTACGATTTAGAAAAAGCTAAACTACGTGACAGATTTTAGGTTAGAGTATTAATTCGAAGTATTTGATAGCATTTTTGAAAATATATGATAATTTAGTTACACGATAATTTATTCATTAAATTCAAATTCATATTTTTTAAAATTATTTGCATATTCTTATATTCATAATTGTATATGAGTGGAAAGGTATGAAAATGTATTAAAAAAATGAATAAAGAAAATTTATAAAACAGACGAATGAGGCAAATGAATTCCTTCTTCCCGAATCTTTTCCAGTCGGTCGAATCCATTCCAATGTCTGAAATCATTCTGTTTGGATTTCTTTATTTTGTTTCTTCTTTGATTCTGCTACGACTACATTTCCTTGAGTAAACACCCACTGCAACTTCTGAAAGCTCCTGGAACTGAATGTGGGGATTTTACCAGATTGTAAAACATGAAAAAAGAAAAATAACCCATGAAATATTTGAATTTTGACTCGATTTAAAATGAAATGGAAAAACAAGTCAGTCTGTGACTTTCCTGAAATAGATTTGAAGTAAAAATAACAACGAGGTAATTTATAAAAACCTCCATTAAAGTTTAAATTTTTTCCAATTGGCAACTGTAAATCCGCAAAAAGTTCCTTAATGAAGAGAATCAGAGAAGATTTAAGAGAAAATCTCCGCATTTTTTGCGGTGTAAGAAAATTAATTTCAGGTGACAACCAAAAAGAACTCGAAAGCTTATCTTACAACTAACACTTTACTGAGATGATTAACTTTTAATCATCAAAATGTGGTATTTAAGAAGATGAATGATTTTTGGTATTATCTGCAAACGACGTTGGTAATCAAAATTTTTTTAGTTCCGTAATAAATTAAATATATTCACTTTAAAAAATTATTAGAAAAGATAATCAAATAATGGGATCGATCTCCGTAGATTATTTACATTTCTTGTTTCGATTTATGTATTGGGTATAAATAATCAAATAATAAAAAAAATGTTAGATATAAAACCAATCGACTCCAAACATTGGTTGCTTGTTATGATCTACTATTAAAAACTTCTTCTAAGTAAAAAATATTAGTAAATCGAATATTAGAAGTCATGTCCATAGTTTTGTGTCTCTATTATTTCCATATAAAGAACATTTAATATATATTTCATAATTAAATAATAAACACCTTGAATTTATCTTACAAACTAAACTCTACTGCAATAATTATTATAGTTCTAAGTCACTAGTTCTTTGGATAATTTCATTCCTTTGTTAAGTTTATCTCTTAATCTACACATGGGATACATGGACTATCAGAGGAAAATGAAGAGCTGTATTAGACTTCAGTTATAGGAATAGGAAATTTGCTTACAAATCTTACTTAATATATTTATATATTGTTAATGAACCTTATATACGTTGAAAAATCATTCGTATTTGGAAATTATTCAATATTTATTATTATTTGTATAAAGAAATGAATGAACGAAAATATATAACTTGAATTAAGAGTTATTTCAGACTGATTCAATTCAAAATAATATTGAACAAATGTTCAAATAGAGGTACTGTAAATACTAAAAATCCTACACAAATCACATCCAATACAAACCTGTCGTAACATTTTATATATTTATATTTGAATGTTTTTATCATGAATCGGCGAAAATGAAGATAGATGGAACTGTATCTATATTCCGTATTTAAAATTGTAGCTCACTTTATTAATCTGGTCCACAACATGTTATAGACACGTTTTAATGTTTTCTCAATCATATTTCATTCCGTCAAAATTAAATGATTTTATCATGAATTTTGTTACAAAATTTTAGAAACAATTACAACAAAAGATTTACGTTTGAATTCATAGCAATCTTTCCTAACCCTTCCACTACCGAATTATTTCTTCACATATACCAATAGTATTTTAACTTCAAGATGAAATATTGATCAACTTAGTAAAATATATAAAAAATGTAGTGTCTTGTAATTATGTTACGAAGTAACTTAGAAATATATATTAAATAAATAACAAATAGCCAGAAAAAATTGACTAATAGAAATACCAGTGAGCTTTATTGACCCACTGAAATTTTGGAACATATTATCCAAAAGGAAACAAAAGAGTAAAACTGACCTATCGTATTTTCTCCATCGTACTTTCTCTATCGTATTTTCTCCATCGTATTTTCTCCATCGTACTTTCTCTATCGTATTTTCTCCATCGTACTTTCTCTATCGTATTTTCTCTATCGTATTTTCTCCATCGTATTTTCTCTATCGTATTTCCTCTATCGTATTTTCTCTATCGTATTTTCTCTATCGTATTTTCTCTATCGTATTTTCTCTATCGTATTTTCTCTATCGTATTTTCTCCATCGTATTTTCTCTATCGTATTTTCTCCATCGTATTTCCTCTATCGTATTTTCTCTATCGTATTTCCTCTATCGTATTTTCTCTATCGTATTTCTCTATCGTATTTTCTCTATCGTATTTTCTCTATCGTATTTTCTCTATCGTATTTTCTCTATCGTATTTTCTCTATCGTATTTTCTCCATCGTATTTTCTCCATCGTATTTCCTCTATCGTATTTTCTCCATCGTATTTTCTCTATCGTATTTTCTCTATCGTATTTTCTCCATCGTATTTCCTCTATCGTATTTTCTCTATCGTATTTCTTCTATCGTATTTTCTCTATCGTATTTTCTCTATCGTATTTTCTCTATCGTATTTTCTCTATCGTATTTTCTACATCGTATTTTCTCTATCGTATTTTCTCTATCGTATTTTCTCCATCGTATTTTTTCACAGTGATTTAACATCTCACTTCTGACTGGCTCATTAGTTCAGCAAATTAATTCTGTCGACTACAAATGAAAAAACTATCGGACATCAACTATGCATTTAATATCAACAAATCAATCTGATTACTTGCAACTCAGTTATCAACACTAACGATAAATTTTAGTTAGTTAACTTGGTGATAATTGATATCGATAATTTTCTCCATTGATGAATAATTAGGTAAAACTATTATATTTCTTTTATGATCATAAAGAATACAATGATCTAAATACTATTAAATCTTTCTATACAACTCCCTGTTTAATATTAAATTAAGAAATTAAATTATCATACAGTTTCATATCTATTTTATCACCAACATTTATCTAAAATTAATATTATTCATCTTTCGGTTTAATGATATTAAATCTTGAACATTATTTGTTCTTTCATCTCCTCATTTCTGTGGGAAATTCTCAGTGTTGCCGCAGTGTTAATTTCTTGCCTCGTGACTCTCACTGACATCAAATCTTGGAGTTGATTGAAGAGGAGAAACCCTTTGACGTGAGACTCTGGAGTTGAGAGTCACCTAACAGGCAGAGATTGTCATGAGTGCTATTTCCATTATGAGAAGTTATGTTCGTATGAACCACATTGCAGTGTTGCCACCTTTATCCTTATGAAGGCATTTACATCTTTTGACGTTCTGTTCTTTAATTCACATTGCAGTGTTGCCACCTTTATTCTTACGAAGGCATTTACATCTTTTGACGTTCTCTTCTTTAATCCACATTGCAGTGTTGCCACTTTTATTCATTCAAAGGGAAGAACCTTCATTTCCAATCAATTTTCCAATGGGAAAATTCCCGAAGGTAGAAAGTTTCAAATGATTTTGACTGCAGAAAGTGGAAGGTTATTCTCAAAGGTAAGAATCAACATAATGCACACTGATTGCTCCTGGCGTTAGGGAGTAAATCGTCTGTTGGGAATCTGAGAAATCAGCGATATTGAATATATGAACATTTTGACCTGAAATACATCAGTAGAAATGTATTTCAATATAAAAGAAAGGGGTGTTAGTGAATCATGACTTGTTGGATGATTTCAATTAACTAATTAATTAATTTGAACCAAATGGCACAAATTACATCATAATTATGTGCAATATTGATGAAAGAAACACATTTTCTAACTTTTTACAGAATAAATCACTATTATTTTTCAATGGATCAATTAACTAGTTATTAATTTCATCCAATTCATCTGCTGAAGTATAACCCTACATTAATTTTCCCTGTCTTCCCATTCATAATCCCCATTTAAAGTAATGGGACACTAATTAATTCGCTATGGTGGGACAATGGATCCTTTCACGCGAATATTCTTCCATTCACCAGAGAGAGATTATTTTCATTGCTGTCTTTAGGACTTCATTGGAAAAACCTTACCATTGAAGCAGAACGAGTTCCATAATTTAGTCGTACTGGAAGGGGTACTAACATGATTTATAATGATTATCATTTGGAGATATATGGTTCAATCTGCGCTAAGATTCACAATTGGAAGTTTCCATCGAAACAGAAAATAATATCTGTTTATTAGGAATATAATTGACTGTTCTATTACAGTATATATATATTTTAAATTGTCAATTCAAATTAGTCTTAATTCAGTTCTAATTCCCCTGCCTCTAATCATCCTGCTTCACAATATCGAAAGTAATGCCTTGATACCATCTTCATAAATACCTCTAACTCTATTGGCTGCCATTAACCAGTTCTTTAATATCTGTGATGATTAATTCAGTCCATTTACCTGTTAATTCCCCAGGTAAGAAGTAGATTCCATTTAATGGAAGTGAAATGTTGGAGATTATAACGTACCATTACTCTAACATTTGTTGAAAAGATTCAAACTCAACGGGATATCCGTTTAACAAAAGATTATTTAAACTCAGTGTTGAATTTAATTAACCTCTTATTAGAGTTTTTTAGTTCAAAATAATAGGTTCAACTGATTGTTGTGACAAATTTGGTACATCGGATAAAAATTTAACTAAGAAATGAGTGGTGAAATTCAATGATTTTAAAACACTATTTTCTCATTTTTATTTACTTTCATTAAAATATATTGAACTGCAAACATCAATTTGATTTGTTTATTTTATGTTCTATTATGAGATTGAAGGAAGTGTTATTAAGTCATAATATTAGGTAGGATGCTTTTTACAAAATATTTCAAATAGTGATATTATTATTATTTAGTAAATTTAGCATTCTGATTATCATACAATTATTCTAATAAAAAGAACTTCTTTTAAAGGATTATTCATGCATTGTTATTCAATCATTTTAACTGTCCTCTATTTACTTAATATGGCAATAATATATCTTTGATGTTAATATTTTGTTATCGAAGTGATCTGAAATTGGTTTCTCTGAGCCATAGGATTTGTGCTTAGATCTAACGATGTTATTACACTCCATGAGAAACATCAACTGCATGTAATAACAAATGAAATACATTATATTTAGGTATAAATATGGCAGACTAATATAAAATTAACATGTACAGTTAATAACTATTGGAATAATCAATATAACAATATATTCTACTTGCAGAATTTCCAAATATGTTTTCTCAATGTTCATACAATAATTATTAGAAGTTATATTTTTCGTATGTGTATGTGATAATAATAATATTAATAATTGCTACTTCGTTATTATGATTAACATTCATCTCACATCTTCCCTCTTTCTTATATTTTTCATAACACAGCAAAGGTTTAAATAAAGTGATTGTACTTTGAATTGAATAACTCATTATAGTTTAAATAGAAACGGAAAAAATGTACCTATTTCTGAACATTTAATATTTAGTTAAATATTTTCGAGTAACTAATCACCACAGAGAAATAGTCGTTAAAATATCACCGAGAAACTTTTAATTCGAACTGTTTCAGGTAACAAATATCATTGTGAGAAAATCTATCATTTTAATGTTCCAAATCCTGAGATTCAGGTTTCTTTTTGCTATGAATTAATGTTATTCCCAGTCTGAGTCTGGGTCACTTTTGTCCCTAGTGTACGGTGAGTGTCTAGCATAGCTTGCACTTGGCAGAGAGCCAGAAACAGAAAAACAAAATGGGGAAGAAAAACTTACTGGGGAAGTAAAACTTACTGGGGAAGAAAAACTTAATGGGGAAGAAAAACTTACTGGGGAAGTAAAACTTACTGGGGAAGAAAAACTTAATGGGGAAGAAAAACTTACTGGGGAAGAAAAACTTACTGGGGAAGAAAAACTTACTGGGGAAGTAAAACTTACTGGGGAAGAAAAACTTAATGGGGAAGAAAAACTTACTGGGGAAGAAAAACTTACTGGGGAAGAAAAACTTACTGGGGAAGTAAAACTTACTGGGGAAGAAAAACTTACTGGGGAAGAAAAACTTACTGGGGAATTAAAACTTACTGGGGAAGTAAAACTTACTGGGGATGTAAAACTTACTGGGGAAGTAAAACTTACTGGGGAAGAAAAACTTACTGGGGAAGAAAAACTTACTGGGGAATTAAAACTTACTGGGGAAGTAAAACTTACTGGGGAAGAAAAACTTACTGGGGAAGAAAAACTTACTGGGGAAGAAAAACTTACTGGGGAAGAAAAACTTACTGGGGAAGTAAAACTTACTGGGGAAGAAAAACTTACTGGAGAAGTAAAACTTACTGGGGAAGTAAAACTTACTGGGGAAGAAAAACTTACAGGGGAAGGAAAACTTACTGGGGAAGAAAAACTTACTGGGAAGTAAAACTTACTGGGGAAGTAAAACTTATTGGGGAAGAAAAACTTACTGGGGTAGAAAAACTTACTGGGGAAGAAAAACTTACTGGGGAAGAAAAACTTACTGGGGAATTAAAACTTACTGGGGAAGAAAAACTTACTGGGGAAGTAAAACTTACTGGGGAAGAAAAACTTACTGGGGAATTAAAACTTACTGGGGAAGTAAAACTTACTGGGGAAGTAAAACTTACTGGGGAAGAAAAACTTACTGGGGAAGAAAAACTTACTGGGGAATTAAAACTTACTGGGGAAGTAAAACTTACTGGGGAAGTAAAACTTACTGGGGAAGTAAAACTTACTGGGGAAGTAAAACTTACTGGGGAAGTAAAACTTACTGGGGAAGAAAACCTTACTGGGGAATAAAAACTTACTGGGGAAGTAAAACTTACTGGGGAAGTAAAACTTACTGGGGAAGTAAAACTTACTGGGGAAGTAAAATTTACTGGGGAAGTAAAACTTACTGGGGAAAAAAACTTACTGGGGAAGAAAAACTTACTGGGGAAGTAAAACTTACTGGGGAAGAAAACCTTACTGGGGAATAAAAACTTACTGGGGAAGTAAAACTTACTGGGGAAGTAAAACTTACTGGGGAAGTAAAACTTACTGGGGAAGTAAAACTTACTGGGGAAGTAAAATTTACTGGGGAAGTAAAACTTACTGGGGAAGTAAAACTTACTGGGGAAGTAAAATTTACTGGGGAAGTAAAACTTACTGGGGAAGTAAAACTTACTGGGGAAGTAAAACTTACTGGGGAAGTAAAACTTACTGGGGAAGTAAAACTTACTGGGGAAGAAAAACTTACTTGGGAATTAAAATTTACTGGGGAAGTAAAACTTACTGGGGAAGAAAACCTTACTGGGGAAGTAAAACTTACTGGGGAAGTAAAACTTACTGGGGAAGTAAAACTTACTGGGGAAGAAAACCTTACTGGGGAATAAAAACTTACTGGGGAAGTAAAACTTACTGGGGAAAAAAACTTACTGGGGAAGAAAAACTTACTGGGGAAGTAAAACTTACTGGGGAAGAAAACCTTACTGGGGAAGTAAAACTTACTGGGGAAGTAAAACTTACTGGGGAAGTAAAACTTACTGGGGAAGTAAAACTTACTGGGGAAGAAAAACTTACTGGGGAATTAAAACTTACTGGGGAAGTAAAACTTACTGGGGAAGAAAACCTTACTGGGGAAGTAAAACTTACTGGGGAAGTAAAACTTACTGGGGAAGAAAAACTTACTGGGGAAGTAAAACTTACTGGGGAAGTAAAACTTACTGGGGAAGTAAAATTTACTGGGGAAGTAAAACTTACTGGGGGAAAAAAACTTACTGGGGAAGAAAAACTTACTGGGGAAGTAAAACTTACTGGGGAAGAAAAACTTACTAGGGAAGTAAAACTTACTGGGGAAGAAAAACTTACTGGGGAAGTAAAAGTTACTTGGGAAGAAAAACTTAATGGGGAAGTAAAACTTACTGGGGAAGTAAAACTTACTGGAGAAGTAAAACTTACTGGAGAAGTAAAACTTACTGGGGAAGTAAAACTTACTGGGGAAGAAAAACTTACTGGGGAATTAAAACTTACTGGGGAAGTAAAACACACTGGGGAAGTAAAACTTACTGGGGAAGTAAAACTTACTGGGGAAGTAAAACTTAGTGGGGAAGAAAAACTTAATGGGGAAGTAAAACTTACTGGGGAAGTAAAACTTACTGGGGAAGTAAAACTTACTGGGGAAGAAAACCTTACTGGGGAATAAAAACTTACTGGGGAAGTAAAACTTACTGGGGAAGTAAAACTTACTGGGGAAGTAAAACTTACTGGGGAAGTAAAATTTACTGGGGAAGTAAAACTTACTGGGGAAAAAAACTTACTGGGGAAGAAAAACTTACTGGGGAAGTAAAACTTACTGGGGAAGAAAAACTTACTAGGGAAGTAAAACTTACTGGGGAAAAAAACTTACTGGGGAAGTAAAAGTTACTTGGGAAGAAAAACTTACTGGGGAAGTAAAACTTACTGGGGAAGAAAAACTTACTGGGGAAGTAAAACTTACTGGGGAAGAAAAGCTTACTGGGGAAGAAAAACTTACTGGGGAAGAAAAACTTACTAGGGAAGTAAAACTTACTGGGGAAGTAAAACTTACTGGGGAAGTAAAACTTACTGGGGAAGAAAAACTTACTGGGGAAGAAAAACTTACTGGGGAATGATAGGGGATTTTATCTATTCACTGTTATCAGTTCTAGTGTAAACTGATATGTATTTAAGTTATTCTCCTATATAGAAAACAGTGGAACTCCTCTATAGTGAACTCCTGTATAGTGAATCATCCAAATTAGTAGAGTCCTGTATATTGAACTTACCTTTGTTGTAAATTAGTTGTATCTCATGAAAGAGGAGCTCTAACAGTCCCAAGCAACCATGACACATTGTGCCAACATGGGCACTAGATGGTTAGATGGGCAAGAGATGGCAGACTGAAAAGTAGCCTAGAAATTACATGGGGATAATGTGGATTTTCATTTTCATGGAATGTTACCTTGGGAGAAGGTTGGTTCAATGTGGCGAATCCATCCCATCGAATATTGGTCCAACCTGATTAATATATAGCGTATTAACATTATATGGCTGAGACCTGATTAGCATATTTGCTGGCCAACATGTTTTCAACATAACAGCCCATGCTGTCACCATGTTGGCCCATTTTGCAAAAAAAAAACACCACACAGTATAACCAATACGATCTGTCAACCTAGTGTCCTAGGTTGTTTGGGGTGCAACTCCTCTACAGGGTGGGGCGTAAGTTTGGAAGCAAATGAAAGTGCATATTATAATCCAACGAAAAATATATTTAATAATTTACAGTTATGTATTATTACATAAGGGTTTTAAGAATTCAAAAATCATAAATTTATTCAAAATGTCCCCCCTTGTTTTTAATAACAGCCTCAAATCTCCTCCGAACTCCTCCTACTGCGGCACGCAACTGTTCTTGTGAAATTTCCTTTCAAGATCTCTGGAGCGAACGCTTTAAATCATCCACACTGCGATGGAATTTACCACGGGCCTTTGATTCAAGAATGGACCATACCGAAAAGTCCATAGGATTAACATCTGGGGAGCAGGGAGGCCACATTTCTTCGGACCAAAACCGTGGAAGATGGTCATGGCACCAGTTTTGAGTGACATTTGCAGTATGTGAAGTCGCGCCGTCTTGCTGAAATGTCCATAGAGTGTCATTACCGAAGTGATCCTTAGCTGACTCCAACATTGGCGTCAAAATATTCTCAATATAACATTTAGCATTGATTTTGGCGCCTTGTTCCACAAAAATTAAAGGAGATCTCCAAGTTTCTGAAACGGCGGCCCAGACCATTACTGAAGCAGGTTTCATGGTTCTGTGGACAGTTTTTTGGTTGCATGGGATGTCTTTTGCACTTTTACCAATTATTCTGTCATTCCTCCGGTTGTGAGCCATTTCCACTGTGAAATTTTTTTCGTCAGACCAAACAATTTCACCAGCCGTGCCAGACTTCAATTCTCTCAGAAGTGCTTTGCTTCTCTCCAATCTCTTTTTCTTTACAGCTTCTGACAGAGTCTGTCTCTTTTGGAGGGTGAAAGAGGACATATTTAGGTCTTCTTTGACAACTTATCTCATTGTTCTTGGACTCACATTAGCTGTTTTGGCTAACAATCTTATTGACCTTTTCGAGTTCCTCCTGATCTTCTCTCGGGCACATTTTATCAGTTGTTTGGTGCGATGTGAGCGTGGTCTACCACTTCTTGGACGATCAGTCAAGTCTCCTCTCTCATTAAAACGCTTCACACACTTCCAAACAGTCGATCTCGCTATTGAGAGAGTCTTTGAAATGACGGAATCTGACTTCCCGGCACGGTGTAGAGCAATAATGGCTTCTCTTTTGTCTGACATTTTTGAATTGACTAAATTTTTGTAAAAAATAACACTGCCACGTCATAATGTAAAGTCTCTACTATAGTTCAAACCCTATCACCTACTTAGGAACTTATTTTTAAGAATTATATTAATGTTTGAAAAATTGCATCCAAACTTACGCCCCACCCTGTATAATGAAGTCACGTGTAGTGAAACATCTTTGATTATTAGAGTTCTGAGAAATTAAATACCCTGTATAATGAATTTATTTAAAATTATAATTATAATTTATAAACCGCCCATGAAAAGGGCGGTTTATAATCATCTTCTTAATCCTCTATAGTAGAGTAAACTCTCTATAGTAAACTAGTTGAAGTTCACTATAGAGGAGCTTTTCTGTATTCTGATTACATACCTAATAATATAGGTATGATATAATATTACCGTCGAAGAACTTTAACGTAAGTTAAATTTGATCTGAGATAATCTCTATATAAGATAACATTCTCACTTAATAATTATTACTATGTATGTTTATTTATGCATGTAATAATTGGACATTACCCGTTTGAAATTAAATAATATAATGCAATATTCAAAATAGAGGGCTACGAATCCCTATATTCATATTAATACACTATATATCTCTGTCAGAAACAAACATGTTAACATATTCAAGCGTGAATTGTTTATGGAAATCTAGATAACGTCCATGCGTGTCTCATAAAGTGATTTAGACAGCTATTGTTGTCACTATAGTTATTTTAGGAAATAATACATCAAAAGAGATAGGGCACAATCTGATTGATGAACAGTAAAATAAGGAATTTAACTCATGTTTCAATATTTCTTTAATTACTTATTCCAAATTCTGATCATAACTGGTAAGTAGTGATCCATATGAATAATCAAATCTTTTATGTGTGGTGCACAACAACAAATTTGTTTTTAATTGTTTTATTCTTATGCATTTATGTTTAAAGAATCCGAAAAAGAAGCTTATACTTTTTGAGCTATGAAGGTTTGAAACTATGTCTTTCCTAACTATCACTGATGAAACGCAAAATTTATTTTTTCCCCATTTTGAAGAATCTCAACATTGATTGCCGTAATGTTATTGGTTTTATCCGCTAGTTTGTTGCACTGCACACTTCATAGTTGTTTAAGGACCTGGTAGGGTGTTTAATGGGGTGGCAAGCTCCTCTTTTACACATCTATCTGTATTGAAGTAATAAGTAAAAAAAATCACCAAAACAGGAGAAATTCGATATATGTATAACGGGAGGCGTGCATGTATTTTCTCTTGTTGTGAATTTCCCTGCTATTTATAATAAACTGACAATATAAGTACGATAAAATAATGGAGATCAGAATAGTAACGAAAAGATGAGGATTTATGCCTTCACTCTTAAATTTATAAACCAATCTGATTATCGATCAATGAGGCGACATAAAACTTTCGCTAAGGTGATGAGAGGCAAGAGTGAAAGGAAGAGGCAAGAGTGAGAGGCAAGAGGAAAGAGTGAGAGGCAGAGGAAAGAGTGAGAGACCAGATGAAATAGTGAGAGGCAAGATTAAAGAATGAGAGGCAAGAGGAAAGAGTGAGAGGCAAGAGACAAGAGCCAAAAGGAAGTGGCAAGAGTGGAAGGCAAGAGGAAAGAGTGAGAAGAAGAGGAAAGAGTGAGAGACAAGAGTGAGGGGGGGGGGTAAATATGGGAGGGGGCTGTAAATGTTTTCTCTGTAAATTCACAACCTGCGAAGATAAATCAGCCTAAGGCGAAGTGTCACTACAGTCCCTCGTACTTTTGAGACACTGAGTGTTGACTGTATTTTGAAATAACCTAAAGGTGAATATTTGGAGTTGAGGAGAAAAGAATTATGATGCACATTTAATTAATCAAGTTAAACATTAATTAATATAATGTGAAAGTTCTTATTAAATGTATATATTTACTTTACAAATTTAGTTATATATTAGGGCAGATTGTAACAGGCTTTGATTATAATGATGAACCATTCAATTAAATGAAGCATGTATTTCAATATTGCTTTATAGTATATGAAAATAATATAACTGCGGAAAATAAATGTAAGGCATAGCAAAAAGTAACAACCTATTTCACATGGAATTTTCCACCCGAACAGTAATGAGAGCCTGAAACATGTTTGGTAAACACAAAATACTGCATTTTAAATAATGAGTAAAGAGAGCTTAGAGAGCTTATTGCTGTGCTCTTGAGAGGTGATTGTCTTCTAAGAGCAATTAGAGTAAACAGTGTTTAGAGAGTTTATTGCTGTGATTTTGAGAGATCATTATTATCTAAGAGTAAAGAGATCTTCAAGAGTTTATTTTTGTACTCTTTGTGGCTGCTTAATATCTAAGAACAATAAAACTGAAGAGAGTTAGAGAAATTATTGATGTGCTCTTTTGAGCAGACTATATCTTACGTAACCCTTCAACAATATGCCCAAAAAGGTTATGTTTCTATTATTATTTTTTTTTAAATCATAGTAAACATCGCATAAAGTTTTTGAGGTATTGTCTCAACCGCATAAGTTTCTACGAAACAGTGCTGCAAAAATAATTTTTCTACGGAAAATGTATTTTATGTTAACTCTTTTCTGATTGGTCGCCAAGGAGGAGGAGCCTAGAGGAGGCGGATCACTGAACTGTTAGTGCTCCACCCACTGTTATCTCCTCCTCCTTGCATACACTTATGAGTTGAATTAAATGAGTTTTCAATAATAAGAACTTTGAAACTCCTAACATAGATGGCTGTAATGTAGTTTGTTGTATCAGCTAGTTTGTTTACTGCACACTTCATGATTGTTTAGTAATCTGGCATGGAGGTCTGAAGTGTAGCTCACCCTCCAAACTTAGCCGCCAATCATGAAGTTAGTAACCTTAGAAACATTATCATAAAAAACATTATCATAAAAAACTTATCTGCAAATAACAATAATTTTAAATCTATATTGAATTAGTGGTAGTTAGCTTATAATTTCTAACCATTAAGGTCCCACACCCCTATATTTTTGTTCCCGTTATCTTAAGAATTTTGCTGAAAATATATTGAAATTGATGAAAAATTATGGGAATTTCCGAAACAGAATATTGAAATGATGAAAAATATTCATATTTGATATTCTTATTAAAAATGATGAACAATACTAAAAAAAGTATTGTTCAAAATACTTCAGTTTATATTTTCTAAATATATTAAAGATGTAGAAATAATAAAATCTGGTAACCTGTATTTCCCCCCTGTTGATAATATTTATCCTGCAAATATTAATATCATCACACAACAACTAAAACTAAAAAAATGTTTATTTATATGCGATATATTATATCCATTCTAAGTCACTATAATGTTGTGTACCTGTAGTAGGCTATTTTGATCACCTCATTAATGACTAATATCATGTTACGTTGTTTTTCTGCTCTTATTAGACGTTGATTGTTTATAGGCTTTTCTTTCACAAGTTATTGTACCCTGTGTTGATAATAATTATTATCAACATTTATATTTATCCTACCTATTGTGTGTCCTTTCTGTGTCTAACTCAAAATTAAAATTTATCACATTTCTATTTTTACATTTCTTAACAACACTATTACAAAGAAAATAAAATAGAATTAAATTCGATCCACATTTCGTATCCAAATTTGATACTTAAGGAAAAGAAAGGAAATGGTAAAATAATGATTATTTCATAAGATAAACTCTGCTTAAAGCGAATGTGAATTAAATAATGAAAATTCATTCCAATAACTGATAGTCCTAACGTAGAAAATACCAATTGGTGATGGTAATTGTTTTTCACATGATCTCTGTCTTAACTTTACAGGAGAATATTGTATATCTATCAGCAGAGAAAAATCAGTCTTTACTGACATTGAATAATATTATGCATTATTTTAACAAAATTGGGACGTTGTTGCCCTATAAACATCATTACCTGGGTATATGTATATTGTATATATTTTATCAAAAGTAATAGCTTATGATAAAATATATAGTTGTAATTTTAATTGTTCAAATGAATATATCATCCACTACTGATGATATTTGTGTTACTTAATTTATTAAACTAGTATTTAATATAAACAATAATTTGTTAATTTCAGCTTTAGACTGGTCTTTTGGTTATTATTTTCTTTGTTTTATTTAAAGGGGAATTTTCCCGATATCTCATATCCGTTATTACCAGTGAAGATGAACAGAAAATTAGCACTCTTAAGAATTTTAGGTGAAATGAGAGAGGGAGGAAAACTCTTAATTCAAGAGCATCGACAGCTCTTGATTGTATCTCCTTGAAGAGAGGATGGATACAGTCCTCTCACTCCTCTTTAAGATGTGAAACTGTTAATTCAAGAGGGAGTGGATACAGTCCTCTTACTCCTCTTTAAGATGTGAAACTCTTTGTCTCCTCCCCACCCTTTAACTAAGAGTGCAATGCTGATGATATTTCATTACAAAAAGTGTCTACACAAAAAAAGAGTTAACCGCCAGTAGAAAATGTTAACAGCGTCAGGCATACTGAAAGTACATCTCACACTGAGTTAAATATTTTCTGTTAATTCGATAGAGAGTAAATTATTATCTCTGTTTTTTAAATGTCCATAGAATGATAATATAATTGGAATAAAATTCTCTTCCATGAAATCAAAGAGCCGAAATAAGTTCAAGAAGATCGCAATAAATTAGATTTATTTTTTTCCCCGATAAATTGGTAGAAAAGAGACTGTGTTCACACGGATGACCGGACATCCGAGAAAGAACTCAATTACGATAACTAGAACTGTGAAGAACTTTATCACATATGTTGCAGAGAGAGAGACTTGTAGGAGTAACTTGAGCAATATTTTATCATGAGCTACTTTGTTATTTGACTGAAAATAAATAAATCAATAGTTGATTGATATATACAAAATAAATCAATAGTTGATTGATATATACAAAATAAATCAATAGTTGATTGATATATACAAAATAAATCAATAGTTGATTGATATATACAAAATAAATCAATAGTTGATTGGTATATGCAATAATAAATCAAAAGTAGATTGGTATATATACGTAAAAAAAATCTATAATTATGATACCTAGTAGAATTACAATTCATAATTTGAATTTTTTCACTGTCAACCATTCTAATTATAAATAATTAATTAAAAATTAATTATGTTTTTCACATTCATATTTTAACAGTTTTAGCCAGATATTTGTTACAAATTTTCTGTCGACTTTTCTCCTATTTTGCACCGTTACGTTTCTCAAACCATTTCTTATATTTTGAATGGTACCATCGCCATAAATTTGGGCCAGTGATTCATTACATAGAAGTTTATGAAGGGATAGAGTAATTTATTCAAATTATTTCTAGTTAGGACGGAGGATGATATATCTTATGACATTGGAGATTTTATATATTTATGTTGTAATGGAATAAAAAGATATTTATGATTATAATTATACTTTGTAACAACATTAGCTCGAACAATATTCATCAAATGGAATATTATACATCATAATAACGTTCTCGAGTCTAAATATTATAGTCGAAAATTATTTTACTTTACACTTATTTAATTTTTACAAGTACACATTATTTTACATTTACTAGAAGTTAAACAAATTTGCACACTATAGCCCAATACACACACTATAGTCCAATATACACACACTATAGCCCAATATACACACACTATAGCCCAATACACACACTATAGTCCAATATACACACACTATAGCCCAATATAAACACACTATAGCCCAATATACACACACTATAGCCCAATATACACACACTATTGCCCAATATACACACACTATAGCCCAATATAAACACACTATAGCCCAATATACACACACTATAGCCCAATATACACACACTATAGTCCAATATACACACACTATTGCCCAATATACACACACTATAGCCCAATATAAACACACTATAGCCCAATATACACGCACTATAGCCCAATATACACGCACTATAGTCCAATATACACACACTATAGCCCAATATACACACACTATAGCCCAATACACACACTATAGCCCAATATACACACACTATAGCCCAATATACACACACTATAGCCCAATATACACACACTATAGCCCAATATACACACACTATAGCCCAATATACACACACTATAGCCCAACATACACACACTATAGTCCAATATACACACACTATTGCCCAATATACACACACTATAGCCCAATATACACACACTATTGCCCAATATACACACACTATAGCCCAATATAAACGCACTATAGCCCAATACACACACTATAGCCCAATATACACACACTATAGCCCAATATACACACACTATAGCCCAATATACACGCACTATAGTCCAATATACACACACTATTGCCCAATATACACACACTATAGCCCAATATAAACACACTATAGCCCAATATACACACACTATAGCCCAATATACACACACTATAGTCCAATATACACACACTATAGCCCAATATACACACACTATAGCCCAATATACACACACTATAGTCCAATATACACACACTATAGCCCAATATACACACACTATAGCCCAATATACACACACCATACCCCAATATACACACACTATAGCCCAATATACACATACTATAGCCCAACATACAAACACTATGGTTCTAGAAAAAATCCCCCGGAGAAAAGAATCCCCCGGCGGAAAAAATCCCCCGAGGAAAAAATCCCCCTGGAAAAAATCCCCCGGAAAGAATCAAACGAAGAAAGAATATCTTCAAATCAAAAATAGAATATGTAATAAATATTTTCATCCATTTTTTCCCTAAAATACCTACAAAAAGAGGAAAAAAGATAATATCAGAAAGAAAAGCATGTACTTATAGTATCAAATTACAACAGTTT
Source organism: Caprella mutica (assembly GCA_947561585.1). NCBI lineage: Eukaryota > Metazoa > Arthropoda > Malacostraca > Amphipoda > Caprellidae > Caprella > Caprella mutica. The sequence goes on along the minus strand of CANNZV010001858.1, from coordinate 963 downwards.
GAATAAACAAATATAAAATATTTAGGCTGTATTAAACTAACGGTACAAAATCTGAAAATTGTAAATAGGCTGTACAAAACTGAAAGTTTAAATTGTATGTTATGTCTTTGATATAGCTTATAAATGATCTATATTCGTCATATTTTTCTACAGCATTGCGCAGTCTCATAAATTTTTTTGATATTTGCAATTCTTCAGAGGAGTGTTACCAGCACTAAGTTGCCAGATCTTAGAAAAATTCCTGAAATGATTGTTTTACTACAAAAGACTTGACGTAGAAGATTTACCCATTTAAAATTAAATTACAGTCAACTATACCTTTTGTGATTGTGACATTTAATTAACCATACATACATGTAACATAATATATGCATTATATATTTATATATTATTGAAATATATCATATACACAGTAGAAAGAAACTGGTTAACTTCTGAACTATAGAGTAATGGTAGATGGTAACTATCATCAATCAATAGACAAATAAGGCACAGAAATGTTCAAACGATGTCATTCAGGTAATATGTTTTACCACATGAATAAACGATGCTGCAATAAACTGAATTTAACAAAAATGTATTGAACATAAACAAAAAAATTCGTATAATATTATATCCAAAATTTACCTCATTTAAATATTACTTCTTATTTATCTTCTACACTCTACGAGTCTACAGCTACAGTGACTATACATCTTATACATTTGATGTTTCTTTTTAGGCATTTAGCTTGAGACTGATGGTCAAAGATTAAAACTAGGGATATGTTCGTAACTATCAATAGAAAAATAGGGCACAAATATGTTTCCTGGGGTGATTTAATCCGGGGGAATTTTTTCCTCCTGGGGATTTTTTTCTGGATACCACACACTATAGCCCAACATTCAAACACTATAGCCCAACATACGCATACTATAACTAAATATACACACACTATAGCTCAATATACATACACTATAGAAC